>WFMF01000427.1:8953-156619 GCA_011033025.1 Beroe forskalii
GAGTTAGATAAGGGTTTTTAACGTTTTCCCAGTAAAAAAACATGAGATTAGAGTATAATCATGCCTTATTTGTCATTTTGTAATTTTTTTAATTTTCACCTTAAAAAAATTTTGGTTTCAAAAGGGGACCGTTTTTGGGATTTGGGTTTTGGCCCCTTTGGGACCAAATGAACGAAAACACCCTCTTTCCAGATTCTCCCGATCATATTTTCGACCGACCAATCATGGAACACAGGATTTGATCAAATCGGAAACGGGTAAGTCGCTTAGATCGAGAACACGGAACATCGGATCATTAGATCAGGAACACAGGTACGTCAGATCAGGACGAGAACACTAACAAAAAAATTTTGGGACATTAGACGAGAAATAACATCGATCATTGATTGAAAAAGGATTTTGACTGACGAGATCACGGGAACAGGGATCATTGATCATGGAAAAATACCCCGACATTGATCGAGAACATGGAACACGGACTTAGATCATGGAACACAGGTACGCCGGATCATTAGATCAAACACGGGAACGGGGAAAGGAAATCGGACAAAGTTTTTAGATCGAGAACACTGGAACAGGCCGGGGTTTCGGGATTTAGATAAACACTGGAACATGGGATTATTAGATCGAAAAAGGGTACGCCGGGATCATTGACGAGATCACTGAACATCGGATCATTAGATCATAAACAGGACGCGGACATAAGATCAGGAAAAGGGTACGCCGGATCATTGACGAGAACAGGGAACAGGGGAAAAGGACATCGGATAAAGATCGAGAACACTGAATATGGGAACAAATCGGACTTGACGAGAACAGGGGAACATCGGATCAAACAGGAACACAGGTGCGGCCCGGGAAATCGGACGGAAAAAGATATGTCGAACTTTGATGGACCCAGCCATTCCAGTCCACCCATTTTTACCCATGATTTTTGTTCCATTGATTCCCCACTGCACCAGTTTTCCAATGATCTTTTTCCCTGATTCAGTGCCAACCACTGCCCCAGGTTCCACTGCACCACTGATCCACAGCACCAATGCGGACATAGGGGGAGGGGGGTGTTTGGCCAAATGCGGACCACCGCAAATTATGGAAATTTTGGCCGATTTGACGGTCATTTAACCAGAAAATCGTGAAATTTCTGGCCCAGAAATGATGGACCAAAAGATTTTCATGAAAAGGAGGAAGGGGTTTCTGAAATGCGGACAAGGGGGGAGGGAGGGGTCTAAAATGTCCGGACTTTGCACTCGAAGTTCATCCGCCGAAAAAAAAAACCGGAAGCGCGTATAACATACAATACAAATTACAGAACGCACAAATTACAGAACGCGCAAATTTGTCAATCACGATGTCACATTTTCCATGGACAAATGTTGATGCGCATTCCACGAAAGTGAACTTTTGTGTGACCATGTGACATTGAATTCCGTGAAGGAAGAAAAATGAAACTATAGACCAGGAATTAATCCAGTTCACATGCATTATACCCTGCATTATCCATACCTACCATATTCTTGGAAGTCGCGACTCAGACAACACACATCTCACAAGCTCCATTTTCTCCATAAAACCATGTAAGGATATTAAGGCAGTAAGCTTTTGGATTTTTTGTAGAAAACGAACAAAAAAGTCATTTACAAATATTTATAGTCCAAGACGTAAGGTCCATCCGTTAGCAACCCGTGTTAAAAGCGATTTTTCGACGGTTACTAGGCCTTTAGACCATGTAGAATCGATCTAGCTCGGTCAGGACATCTGATCTCGATGGCGCCAAGTCGATATTGACCACACCCTTTTTTAAGGTTACGCGCAGGCTTGATATTCCATAACTTGGCTCAGGAAGGTCGTAGAGGCTTCGTTTTGGGCGCAAACGAAGCGTACGGCCATGTTTGGTATACAATTGTTGAAGAAATTATGCACTAAAATGATCAGAGAAAGAGTTATGACCGAAAAACAGTTTTTAAGCCTTATGCGGCTGTGAATTTTCGGTGATTTTCGAAAATCCGTTAGCAACCCGTGTTTAAAGCGATTTCTCTCGACGGTTACTAGGCCTTTAGACCATGTAGAATCGAATTAGCTTGGTCACGACATCTGATCTCGATGGCGCCAAGTCGATATTGACCACGCCCTTTTTTAAGGTTACGCGCAGGCTTGATATTTCATAACTTGGCTCAGGAAGGTCGTAGAGACTTCATTTTGGGCGCAAACGAAGCGCAATGGTCATGTTTCTAGACAATTGTTCATAAAAATATGCCCTAAAAATGCTCAGGAAGATAGTTGTGGGCGAAAACTGATTTTTGGCACCCGCGGACATAGCGGAGGCGTTTTTTGTATCTTGGCCCAGGAAAGTCGTAGAGAGTTCGTTTTGGGCGCTAATGAATCGCAATATTCATGTTTATATACGACTTGTTATTTGTTAATAAACATTTGCCCTTAAATGGCCAGGAAGAGAGTTATGGGCAAAAGCCGAAAAACTGACTTTTCTTGGTACCCGCAAGGCATAGCAGAGGCAATTTTTTTATCTTGGCCCAGGAAGATCGTAGAGGCTTCGTTGTGGGTGCAAACGAATCGCAATGACCTTGTTTATACACGACTTGTTAATAAAAATATACTTATGAACAGAGGTATGAGCGAAAAACTGATTTTTTTGGGCACCTGTCATGCGTAGCACCTACCTCTTGTACCTCATTTCCGTTTCCAAAATTCCAATGGGGACCCCATTAGACCACCTGTTGCAGACTGCCCGTGGTCCAATCCAGTAATAAGTTTTAGTCCGGCTTAGTGTTACCTGGTACTGGAGGGAGATTGGGAATTTTTTTGAAGAAGTTGGATGTCAATAGTCAATAACGCCTATGTTATTCTTGGCAGGTACCCAAAAACCGTTTTTCGCTCTTAATTTTGTTTATGATCGTTTTAGAGCATATTATGCCCATCAATAACTATTGTTGATAAGCATAAATGCAATTGAACGATCGAGAACAGGGTGTTAGCTACAGTGGGAGCGAACACCCCATTGTGGAACCAATTTTTGATCGAAAATCAAGTTGAGTTGTGTAAAAAATAACTATCAAAAGATTCTTTATTTTGAGCCATGCAGCTCCCACGAAGCTCTCATTAGTTCCCACACAGCTCCCACGAAGATTAGATGCAACACAGCCCCCAATTATTTGCTCCCATAGATGAGATCATTCAAATTCTCCTTTACAGGAAACCACGATGGTACCTTGACTTAGCTAAGGCATTCGACAAAGTGGATCACGAGCTGGGTCAATGTGGGGTTTAGGGTAAACTTCTTCATTGGATCCCCAAATACAGGAAATGATTCGTCACCATAAAAGGCTTCCATTCTTCTCGCACTTGTCCTCAGTGAAATACCTCAAGGGTCAGTCCTAGGTCCCATACTCTTCCCCGCACGCATAAACAATCTGCAATGCCATATCACAGGCTCCGTTGCTGGTAGTTTAATTTTGTTTAAGTGTGAAGATGTCTCTGTTCTCCAAGACGACCTCAATTCCGTGGTGAAATGGGCTACTCAGAGTAGCATAAAACAAATTCGATACCTCGCTTACAAGACTTCTTTCAATAAGATTCTGTTACTGTTCGTGTTGATAATATCTTGAAGATCTTTTTTTCACTGCTGTGTGGGTCCAGTACATATTCGTAGGACATATTCGTAGGTACCTCAGCAACCCGTGTCAAATACCTTGGTTTCCACTGTCCACCTCAGTCCAGAGTCCAGAGTCCAGACATGAAGTGGTCTCTCCAGGCTACAGTTGCTGCCCAAAATGGAAGTAAAAAGCTAACTGGGTGCTCAGTGTATTCTCAGTCCGGTCCTTATGCTGTACAAAAAAAAGTATTGTTCGCAGTCAACTTGAATACTCCTATCCAGTTTGGAGCCCTAACACAGTCCAAGACAAACTGGAATCCACCCAACGTGCTTTTACACACTGCAACATTGGAAGTACTACTGGGAAAGGTTGAAGAGAATTGGTAGATAATGTCCCTCCAGAGGCACAAATTATCAGTTTTTTGTCCAATACTCTGTTCCTGAGCAATTTAGGGCATATTTTTATCTGTAAGTTGTATATAAATATGGTCATTGTGATTCGTTTGCACACACGACGAAGTCTCTAGGAACTTCCTGGGCCAAGATAAAAAAGCGCCTCTGCTATGCCTTGCAGGTACCAAGAAAAGTCAGTTTTTCGCCCATAACTCTCTTCCTGGCCATTTCAGGGCAAATGTTCATTAACAAGTCGTATATAAACATGAATATTGCGATTCATTAGCGCCCAAAACGAACTCTCTACGACTTTCCTGGGCCAAGATACAAAAACGCCTCACTTCTATGTCAGCGGTGCCAAAAAAATCAGTTTTTCGCCCACAACTATCTTCCTGAGCATTTTAGGGCATATTTTTATGAACAATTGTCTAGAAACATGACCATTGCGCTTCGTTTGCGCCCAAAATGAAGTCTCTACGACCTTCCTGAGCCAAGTTATGAAATATCAAGCCTGCGTGTAACCTTAAAAAAGGGCGTGGTCAATATCGACTTGGCGCCATCGAGATCAGATGTCGTGACCGAGCTAATTCGATTCTACATGGTCTAAAGGCCTAGTAACCGTCGAGAAATCGCTTTAAACACGGGTTGCTAACGGATTTTCGAAAATCACCGAAAATTCGCTCCGCATAAGGCTTAAAAACTGTTTTTCGGTCATAACTTTTTCTCTGATCATTTTAGTGCATAATTTCTTCAACAATTGTATACAAACATGGCCATTGCGCTTCGTTTGCGCCCAAAACGAAGTCTCTACGACCTTCCTGAGCCAAGTTATGAAATATCAAGCCTGCGCGTAACCTTAAAAAAAGGGCGTGGTCAATATCGACTTGGCGCCATCGAGATCAGATGACCTGACCGAGCTAGATCGATTCTACACGGTCCAAAGGCCCAGCAACCGTCGAAAAATCGCTTCCAACACGGGTTGCTAACGGATGGCATTTTTTGGACCTTACGTCCTGGACTAATAGTTTAATTCCTCATTTCAATTTAATTAATTAGATTGCCTAAGGCGCCTCGAGCACATTTGATAAACCAACAGACTATCAAAATGTTTCAGAACAATAATACGGTTGGGTCTGCCCTTCAGACAGATTTATAAATGAATTATCTATAGATGATATTATCTATCTATAGAAATAGACTACTCTGAACAAAAGCACTTAATTCTTCGCTAGGAAGGTGGAAGTCGGTCTGAGTTGGTATGGTAGCTGCTGTTTGCATTTGGAATGGTCATTTTCCAAGTTAATAGACAGGGAATGTCCGTCGGCCCATATGCTGCCAGTGGCTATTGTGCTGACTTAGCTGGCTTCCTGCATAGTGTACCCATTGCGGTATACCTACCTGGTGCTTGCAATATATATTCTTAATCAGTCTGTTTTAAAATTAGCTGATTCGGGCACACCTAATCCACATGTGGCATTTTTTAACGTGAAAACTTAATCTTGTAATACAAATTTCATACTGAAGGGTAGACTTGGTATCATTCATATTTATCAGTACCTATACTAGGAAGCCCGTTGAGCCTGCTAGATAATGCAGAACCAATACAAATACTACCTAACAAGACAAAATAACATGGGACAATAATTCCGGGGATCGAAATTTTGGGGGTTCGAAAATAAGGGGATTTTAATCAAAAATCCCCAAATTTCGTACCCCAAATTAAATTAGGGGATTTTCGCCTTTTTTTCAAATTCGAAAAAATAGGGTTACTTTTGGGAATAAATCAGAACTTTATAAAGGCCAATATAACTGATGTGATCGATGCAGTAGAATTTCCAGTTCAAGATTCCTTCACGAGTCGAGTGTAGAAGGTTTTATTTGGAATTACTGCATCTTTTTAATTATAATTTGGTAAGAGTGTATGGATTTTTTGTCGGCGTGTGTGTGGATTATTGTGTCGGCATCATAGATTAGAATGGGACAACCGTGTGTATGGGCACTGTGTCGATGTGTGTATGGGTTTGTGTCGGCGTGTGTATGGGTAATTGTGTCGGCATCATAGATTAGAATGGGACAACCGTGTGTATGGGCACTGTGTCGATGTGTGTATGGGTTTGTGTCGGCATGCACGTGCAGAATATAGTGGGAAATGCTTGCGTTGCTATGGTAATATAAGAAGTGTGTGAATTTCATTTCTTGCTTTGTTGGTTTTGTTACGCTATTTCCCTGAATAAATTTGGTTCTGATTCGAATAATCGAATTTTTCGATGCGGTAAAAAGATTTTCATTTATTTGAACTTCATAGGACCGAAATTTGCAAGTGTGATGCGGCGTAACAGCGCCGAACGGGCCTGCTTGTTTTAGATAATTTGAATTTTGAACCCTTCTGCACTGATATTTATATTGAAATTTGTCTGGGAATTCCATATTTTATGCACTGTTTCAGTCAAAAGACAAACCCGCAATTAACCCATTTGGGGGAAATAATTTTGGGGATCGAAACTTTGGGGGCACGAAAATATGGGGATTTTTTTGAAAAGTCCCCAATTTTCGTACCTTTTAAATATGTCTCGTAAGGTAAGCTCACAAAAAAGTTTATGAAGGAGCAAAATTAACAATAATTCGTTGGTTACTTTTAGTTGGTTACTTTTAGTAATGCTGGACCGGGCAAGTTTTGATTATATTTTGCGCTTGTATGATGGAGTTAAATCTGAAAATTGAAACCGAGTATCGTACTCAAACTGAATGTTGAATTAAGCATTGATTCACACCAAGAGCAGTCTTCTAAATTCGCAATGTGTTATGACCAAATTCGATTCAATTGGATTTTGCTTTTGCTTTTGTTCAACATCTTCTTCAACATGTATAGTGAAGAAAACGAGCTAGTTGATAACTTTATTACGAGACTCAGAACGCAGGCAGCCAGATGCGATTTTCGAACGGTTTGTGTTGAAGCCACGGCTAATGCTGCTGCCACGTATCATGATCTCACGGACATGTTTCTACGAGATCGACTAGTTGTTGGTTGGACTGATGTTGAAGTGCGGAGAAGACTAATGCGAGAGAGTGACCTGACACTGGAGAAAGCTGTTGCCATGATCAAGGCCACCGAGACAGCAAACAAGCAAATCAGTTAACGCAGTTGAAGTAGACGCTGTTCAGAGGAGATCCCAACATCATAATAAGCCTTATCAGAGGAAGGACTTCAGGAATAAATCTCACAAACCACCAGCAAATAAACGAGAACCGCAAGTTTGTGACCAGAAGAAGAGTCAGCAGGGGAATTGCGGCTACTGAGGCAGGAAGCACGTGAAGGGTGAGTGTCCAGCGTATGGGCAGGTGAGCGGAAAGTGTCAACGGAAGAACCACTTCGCGAGGGTGTGCAGGTCCAAGAAACGAGTTGACGCGATGCAAGAAGGAGGCGAGGCCAGCCACTACGAGGATGACTACGACTTCGATACTTTCTGCTTAGGAGAGGTAAATGTCATAACTTGTCATGCTGACAAAATTGACTCTTACTCATGTGATTCTGTCAGCATGAAAGATTGGCTTGAAACTGTTACTATTGATAATAAGCCAATTTTGACTAAAATTGACACTGGTGCCCAAGCAAATATCATGTCTAAAAATGTTTTCAATCAGAACTTTCCTAACAAAGTAGTCAATAAGCAAAATAAAGTGAAATTGTATGCTTATGGTGGCTCCCGTTTACCTAACACCGGTAAAGTTGAATTTGCTTGCCTGTTTGAAGGCAAAATAATCAATGCTGAATTCATAATTGTTCCTATTGAAGTTAAAACTGTTCTTGGATTAGATTCGTGTATGAAACTTGGATTAGTTAGACCACCTTCTCATGATTTATGTAGCAATTATTACCCTCCCGTGGCTCAAACTCTAGTGTGATAATTTTCGATATATCACTCCTTTATAGAACTACTGTACAGTGGCGGGATGATAGAGCAGAATATCGTTGAATAAATTGTTGATTTTATGAAGGAGCACTCAAAATCTATAAAAACGTTGAATTCAGACGAGGGTCGTCAGACCCGAGTGGGAGGAAGTGCTGTTTTTTCGGGTAATAATACAATTAACAAACTCATGGATCGTGTGATATCGAAAATTGTCAAACTTGGCTGACGCCTCGTGTGATAATTTTCGATACAGGTGAATGCCTCACAAAATTCCATGCCTCACAAAAGTCCTATCGCATAAAATTTTTGCACAAGAAATTATATCCTACATATGAGTAGTTTTTGATCCTGAAACTGTGTTAATGAAAGAACAAAGTAAACTTCCTCAGACCATATAAGTTTGAATGGTTTTTATTTTACAGGCAATGACTCAATAAATACAAATTTTTAGGCCATGGGATTGTTCTGGGTGCCTATTTTGATTAATCCGTTGAAGATAAGTCATGAAAAGGGGGTATGATTGAATTGAACCAATATGAATAGAACATATGAACGAAGTTTAGAAAATTTGTGATCAAAAACAAGGAAAAAAAGTTGAAAAAATACCATTGCCTCACAAAAGTACCATACCTAAAAATAGAATTTGTTTGTAATGGCTTTTAGATGTTTGATAAAAAGCATATTGGTCTTGTAGTATGAACTTTCATGACCTATTTATAGTAAATAATCATGCTTGAAAATTCAAAATGTCCAAAATATTTTCAAAAAGGACTTTTGTGAGGCATAACACATTTTCAAGCCAACAAAAATATCATGGACTTTCTTTATAATGCCTGGAATGGCAAAATTACGCAAGGTAATTTGATTTTCAGAATGTCAGATTAGTATCAGCAGCATCAATGCTTCATTGCATCCATAAAAAAGAAAAAAAAATTATTGGAATTTTGTGAGGCAATGAGAGACATCCCCATTTATGCCTCACAAAAGTCCAAACTTTCGAAAAAAAAGTTTTGAACGAAAAATAATTTTGCATTTGCCAATTCCTTTCTATTAGGCATATCTTTGGGACAAAAAGGAAGCTAACATAATGGCTGGTGACTCAAATAGCTACCATTTATCCAAATTTGACTGAAAAAACAATATTTTGTGGGTAGAAATTTTTGTTGAGGCTTCAACCGTCAATTTTCTTTGGAAAAGGTTGAAAATACTAAATCTTATCATAGGTCAATAAAAACATCTTCAAAAATACAATGCAAAATTTGAGGATAAGAAAATTACGAAATTTGTTTGAATAATATAGCTAAATACAATATTGCCTCACAAAAGTACCAATTGATTGCATGAAATTTTTTTACCCATTTAGCCATTCAGGTGTTCAAGGAAACCATCTATCACGTAAATTTAACTTATTTAGCATCCTTAAAAACAGTCATATCGAGAGATTTATTTTTTGCTTAAAACAAAAATGTAGCTTTATTTCATATCATGGGACTTTTTTTGTGAGGCATAATTTATTTCAAATCTCCAAATATGACATAAATTTCGTTTGTAAACACCAACAATGCTTTCAGGATGAAGGCAATTGAATCAAATAATGCACCTGCATAGTTTCAATTATGTAGTATTTTCATAACAGAAGAAAAAGAAAAATTTGTCAATGGGACTTTTGTGAGGCAAGGTGTAGACCTATACGTTTTTTAGGACAAAATTTCAAAATGAAAACTCCAATTTTCTCCATTTCAATCATCCAGGAAGAAAAATTCAGCTTCTCCTCCAACCTTACAGATGAATAAAAAACAAAATAATAATGAATTAGATGATTTATGGCATGATGAAAAATAGTGGGACTTTTGTGAGGCAAACACCTGTATAACACTCCCATTCTCACCTTCCCAAACCACGATCTCTGCCAACCCTCTCATTTGCCTTTTTGTATTCACAAAAAGGCCAATGGGGAGGGAAAAAATTTAGAATTTTATCTATTTTTTAAAATTTCTTCTTATCTGCTTTGGGTGTATCTCAACACCCATACAGCATTAAACAGAAATGATTGCGCGCGCTGTCTGACAGACAGCGCGCGCGTTCATTTCTGTTTAATGCTGTTTTGACTTTTGAGTGCGTTGCTCCGTAACTTTTGAACGGATTGGAATTTTTCGATGCGGCAAAAAGCATATAATAGTATTCCTTTCTCCGCTGTTTCCTTATTTATAGTTTAAACCCCTCTTTAAAATTGAGAAAGGATCACAAGAATTACTCATTTTTACCAAAATTGAGCCATTTTTGTTTGAAATTTTGATCATTTTGGAAATGGTACCTGGAAAATTAAACCCCCATAAGCCCCCAAGTGGATATCAAAAAAGGCAAATGCGGGTTAAATATTTGGGGGTTTATGGGGGTTGCCCCCCGCCCCCCCCCCCAATATTAATATTTCTCATTAAAAATATCAATATTAAGTTATGGGTCAAAATTGGCTTGCGCGACGCCCATATATGGGCATACGTTGTTTGGCCATAACTCGGCCATTTTTTGAGATATCGACTTCAATTTTTTTATGGTAACTCAGGGGACTCAGGAGCCTGTCCAAGTCGCTTTTAAAAATTGAAAAAAATATGCCCATTTTGGGCCCGGTACCACGGCGGTGCCAGGGCCAAAGTTGCCCCTGGACGGGGTGTAACTTACCTTTTGGGTCAACCATTTAGGAAACGTGTTTTCCAAATGATTTGGCTTGAACCCCCCCCCCCCCATAAATAATGCCTTATTTTGTACTGTTAAATCTGAAATAGGTGCTGCCGCTGCACACGACCAGATTTGGCGGTATGCGTGTATGCAGATTGTTATAATTGAGTGTGACAACAAGCGTGAATGTGACAACAAGCGTGAGTGTGACAACAAGCGTGAGTGTGACAACAAGCGTGAGTGTGACAACAGGCTTGAGTGTGACAACAAAGTGTGAAAACAAACGTGAGTGTGACAACAAGCGTGAATGTGACAACAAGCGTCAGTGTGACAACAGAGTGTGACAACAAGCGTGAGTGTGACAACAAGCGTGAGTGTGACAACAAGCGTGAGTGTGACAACAAGCGTGAGTGTGCCAACAGAGTGTGAGTGTGACAACAGAGTGTGACAACAAGCGTGAGTGTGACAACAAGCGTGAGTGTGACAACAAGCGTGAGTGTGACAACAAGCGTGAGTGTGACAACAAGCTTGAGTGTGACAACAAAGTGTGAAAACAAACGTGAGTGTGACAACAAGCGTGAGTGTGACAACAGAGTGTGACAACAAGCGTGAGTGTGACAACAAGCGTGAGTGTGACAACAAGCGTGAGTGTGACAACAAGCGTGAGTGTGACAACAATGTGACAACAGAGTGTGACAACAAGCGTGAGTGTGACAACAGAGTGTCAGAGTGTGACAACAAACGTCAGTGTGACAACAAGCGTGAGTGTAACAACGAGCGTGAGTGTAACAACGAGCGTGAGTGTGACAACAAAGTGTGACAACAAACTGTGATAAAAGCTGACTCAAAAGTGCAGAACAAAGTTTGCAACCATGATTTCATGATAAGATAATTCATACTGCAAACCCTGTACTATTGCGGCTGCAACAACCTTTTCTATTGGTGTAGAAATCGATCGATTATGATTATTCATCGATTATCTATGTCAATGTCAGTAACGCTTCATAGTTTCATCAGAGGCAACTCATCACTCTTGTAGTCATGTATATCACAACCAGAGCACGTTCTCTTGTTGTTGCCAATATTTGATGCAACAAATCGTTTTATCATGCACGGAGAACAAGTTAAATAATTATTGTACACACGCATTTTAAAGCTTGTTATGCAGCGACCTCGAGTGTTCGGAGTAATATTAGCTGGAAAATCACGTGCAATTCCGCACTCATAGAAACAATTCCGTACAAACAAGTAGCACTGCTGAAGATCTTAGGCCACTTGCACAATTCACGTTTTCATCATCAATGAAACACTTTTGAAAATAATATTTGCTAGAAATAATGGCACCAATCTAAGCCATTATTAAGACACTTAATTAGATAGTAACATCTACCACCTAACCTTGATCATTTCGAAGTATCCCTGTGTTTGATAACCAGGAGCGAAAGGATGGATGTTCGCAAAGTCGGGTCTGGAAACCGGAGCAAGCTCCGAAGTGGCGTTCAGCTTCATGGTGCAACTACCCAGGGGAATCATGCTAGTAACCAGGGACACGTCCTTCCTCTCCAAATGCCTGATGTATCTGGGGGAGGGTTCATTAAGTGATATAGTTTCAAGTACTGTTTGCGTCATTAAGTGGTTTAGTTTCAAGTACTGCAGGCGTCATCAAGCGATATGATTTTTTCCCTCCCCATTGGCCTTTTTGTAAAACAAAAAGGCAAATGAGAGGGTTGGCAGAGATCGTGGTTTTGGAAAGGTGAAAAATAGGATATAAGCATAGCAGGTCCAGATTTGCAATCAAGAGCAAATTATAATGATCAAAACATGCACGGTCCAGCATTGCAATAAATATTATATACATAACACTTCACACGTGAAATATAATTCCCAAAAGAAAAAGAATAAATAAATAATAATCCTATAAACCTTGTGTCCGTACTAATGTATCCAACATATTTAGAAAAAAAAATAGTCATAGAATGATATGAAAATATGTCTCGCAATGAATCAAAAATCATTGTAAACCATGATATCAGAGTCTTTATTGTCAATCATGTTTATGTCTGTGTCGCTAATTTTCCATGCACGTTTTATGAAAGCCCGGCGGATCCCCCTAGAGCCTCTCAAAGATTCTAGCACAGTCCGAAGCAGCGTGAAGCGTAATCTTTTCCTTATGAAGCTCATAACAGTGTGATATTCCTCGTTTCTCTTTTCTGCTATGAGTCGAGCCAAATGCTTATGAAATATGGTTGCCTCTTTGCCCCAACCTCCTGTGGTTGAAAATACAAGTGGGGTGAGGGTACCATGTTCCACATTCAGTACTCGATCATTGTACTCGTTTTTCTTCTGCACCTCATGGTGGCTGTAAATGGTATTAGGATCCCTTTCCTTATAAGTTTGACAATTGGGATCAAACACCCTTACATCCACGAACATTTTTTCTTGAGGGCGCCAAAAACCTATGGCAGAAACGTCAAGTCGAGCTTCATCAGCTTGATTTCCTCTGACGACTTCTCCCGATAACGGAAGGAGACATGGTTCTTTTGTGACTGAGATGCATACCTCATCAAGAAGCTCTGCCTCTATGTCTCTGATTTCGTTATGGCGCCTGATGACAAATCCTCCTTTTTGGCATATCAAAGCATGGTTTACAGTGTTCCGTTCTCCACAAGCACAGATTACAGCCATTTGCTCTATCCTCCAGTTATACCGCAAACACAGAGCATCGTGAAATGCCCTTTTGTTGAGGTAAAATCCACACGAGGCTATAGGAAGAGAACTAAGCCAGCATGAAGCTCCTTTCTCACTGTTGAGTTGCGTTGCTCGCTTGAGATGATCTGGGAATAGGTTCAATAGCTCGGCTTGTTTGGCTTGCAATGCAGCTATTTTCGCCTCCTTCCTGGATTTCACTCTTGTTTCGATAGCACTCATCAGCTCTTCATTTAGCATCATGCCTTGGTTCAGTATTTCCTCTACGAGCGGTGCCGTTATGAACACTGAGTCACTAAATGCACTGTCTGCTGTGTCAACCGGGTTTGGTATTCCCAGTCCACCCAGCCTACACGGTAGGGAGAACAGGTTTCTCTCGAGCTCTGAGCAAGTGTGCCCTGTGAGCGCAGGAATCAGCTTCTCTCTGATAGCATTTTCAAGAGACTGATACAGATGAGATGTCTCTGGAATAGTCCTTTGAAAGTAGCCCCACTTGTGTACCAAGCCAAATGTGAATGCAGCATATGCAGCTTGAGGTTCTGACTTTGCATATTCTGCAAGCGTTTCTACTTCCTTGACCCATCCATCAACCAGCTCACTGACAAATGAGTCTCTGAATGACTGGCTTCCAATCACAGCGCCCAGGTGCCTTTGCCCCTCGTTTGTGATTATCACTCCTGTTTCTCCAAACTGAAGCTTAGCTTCTTCCAGAAACTGTTCTTTGACAATGAGAACTGTTTTTCTGGCGTTGGGAAAGTAGCCATATCCTGGTCCGAAATTCTCCAATTCATTCCAGACTTTCTTGAGGGCTGACAACTTACCACCTGCAGCCGAGTCATCTGCAAACCATGCTTGATGGGTTTTACAATTTTCAATATCTCTGAGGTGTTGAATGATTGGTATCGTGCTAAGAGCATACCAACCACTGGCTGAGGGGTCGCCTTGTGTGGTACCCTCACTAGCCTTCAATACCACTACATCCTCCTTACTCCTTATAAACAAATCAACTGGCCGGCTGTACGTATTCCTCAGGAATTGGGACATCGGAGGACACACGAAATCAATATTATGGAGCGCTACTTCTCGGTTCATGCAGTTGAACGCATTTGTAGCGTCAATAAGAAGCACTGCCTCTGTTTCTGGATCCTCATACACTTGTCTCATGGCGTGTATAGCAGCCTCACTGCCAGAACGCTGACCAGAGCAAGCTTGGAGGGGACCAGCCCCTTTGAGCACATCCAGCTTCAAATGACGCATCACTGCTTTACCAATGACACGACGTAGTACTTCTCCAATTCCTATCGGACGTATACCATTTCCTGAATCCTTACTCAGAGGAATCAGACGGCAAGCTGTGAATGTTGATAAAGCTAAGGGATCCACAGTTTCTGAGCAGATACGTCTTGCCAGTCTAGCAACCTCATAACAAAGATTCTTTGAGTGTGCTTTGAAAGATTTGGAACAGAGCATCCTTCTTAGTCCATCTGCGTTCAAACCTGACGGTCCTCCCGAGCCAGACAGACCCAGAGCTGAGCTGTAGATCGTTTCTTCGTCCAACTCTTCGAATCTAATGAAATTGCTAGGTTCCAATGGTCCCTGTAACATAAAATCACTTTCCTTTGGCTTTCCTGGTGGGTGTTTTTCTGCCAACTGATTTAAAGTTTCCTCGTTGATATCAACTGGTGCTCCATTACTGACTCTAGATGTGAGCCATTTCACTGCAGATCTTACGTTACCTTGAAGCATCAAGCGAACGAAAACCTTCCGACATCGATCTTCATCATTTTTCCGTTTTGATCTCATGCGGGATTGAATTTGATCACACTCTTTAACAAGATCCCTAAGTTTACCTTGTCTCCACAAGTCTAGTCTACGTCTCAGATGAACTCTGTGCTCTGCAGACTTGGAGTTCTGGCTGGGTTTTTGTAGAATGAGCGGGATCATAATTAGAAATGAAGTGATGGAAAAACTCTCGCAAGCCGACTTCTCAGTGAAGTGTCTGAGTGTTGTGACTAGCTCATCTATAAAGTGTTTTCCTTCTTTCCCAGATGGCAGCATAAACAAATTAGGTACCCATCCTGCCACTCTTTTATAGACTTCATCAACAGTTCTGCGTATGTTCTCAGCTCCCTTCAGATCTCCCCAAACCACCGAGTTCTTCAGCTCCTCGGGGATATCTGGAGGCGTATCAGGAGATGTGTCAACTTCACTGAGTCTACATGTGTTGCAGCTCCATGGGTCCTGTTTCTTTGATAGCTCCTTATACCTCTTTGGCTTGATTCCTACGCATTCCGCATGATACCATGAGTTGCATCTATTTTCACAGAATAATCCTCTCTGTGAAGTAGTGACAACTTTCAAACAATGGCCACAAACGTCTTGCTCTGGAACCACTTTCTCCTTGGTGACTTCAATTTGCTGGCAGCTTTTACAACACCAGTTAGTATCCGAAGTTTTGAGTTTATTAAATTCTCTCTTTGTCATTTTGATACACTTTATGTGCCACTGAGCTTGACAGGCATAACATTCAATGAACTCCCTCCCGTTGTCAAGCAAAGCACATTCACACATTGTGCAAACTGGAATCCGTTCTGAAAGATCTTCTGCATCTTGTGGGATTTCCTGTGTGATTTCGAGTTGACTTCTGCTTATTTCAACGTGTTGAGCAATTTCGTTGAATTGTTTAGCCATGATAGCACGCTACACACCAGATTTGCAATACAACTACTGTAATTTCTGGAAAGTGCCCGGATAACTCCTTTATAATATTTGTGGCGTCCGTCCGTCCGTGCCTTTTTACCGAAATTCATTGAAATAATGACCAGGCTCTCAGAATGGCAGTTATTCGAGCATGGTTCACTGATTTAGGCAAGTGCCATCAGCCGCATGGAATTGAGCGATTATCAAAACATCAGTAATTCACTCCTGCGCCTATCAGAACATAAGGCCGAGGAGTGATTTATTTACAAACTCATTTCTAACTTAATTACTGGCATTTTAAACAACAAAAGTAAGCAACAACTATTTCAAGAATTGCTGCAACATGAAAGCAATCGAGGCAATTTGACAGAGTGATGGGACTGAATCGTCAAAGTTGTGTGACTCAAAGAAATATGTTGAACCAATAACAAAATTAAGTATAAATCATTGAATCATGTGGACTTATCAATGATCATCTCGGAGAAAAAACAGGTTTATTTACTAATAATCAGTTTAGCAAACAAGCAGCGTAATCGTAAGTTGGCAAAAGCCTACGAGGAGTCGCCAAACTGCTAGCGTAACGAAACTTACATAAAATGAAACGTCACCAAAACCGTTGGACGGTTGGTCAAGTAACCCCCCGCTGGTTTGGATGTGATCAGCCCATTTTGTCTCTTTTCAGGTTCCGTTGTCACATCCAAACCCGCGGGGGGTTACTTGACCAACCGTCCAACGGTTTTGGTGACGATATCTTGACAGATGTATGTAGTTTGAACCCATGTTACTTGCCCAAAAGGCAGTTTGGACCCACGTAACTTGCCCTCACGTAGTCCGAACCCACGTTACTAGCCCACACGCAAGTCTAACCCACATAACTCACCCTGACGAAGTCCAAAACTACGTTATTCTAACTTGGAATTACTAAATTGATATATTTCTTAATTTCTACAAATCGTCGTGAACTCACGTGCTGGAATATAGCAACTAGATCTAATTTCACGTGCATTAGTCGTATTTGAACTCATTTCAACGTAACCAAGTCGAAAATCCGTGTAAATATCAATTTCTTCAAATCCCTAATTTCTACAAAACGTCTGTGTGTAATCACGTGCATAAATATGGCAACCAGATCTGATTTCATGTGCATTAGTCGTATTTAAACTCATTTCAACATAATCAAGTCGAAAATCCTGCGTAAATATCAATTTCTTCAAATCCCTAATTTCTACAAAACGTCCGTGAACTCACGTGCTTCACTAGTCCATCGTATATTTCCCCGTTATTCGGACCCCCGTTATTTGGACCCCGTTATTCGGACCCGGTTATTTGGAACCCCGTTATTCGGACCCCCATTATTCGGACCCCTGTTATTCGGACCCCCATTATTCGGACCCCTGTTATTCGGACCCCCGTTATTCGGACCCCCGTTATTCGGACCCCCGATATTCGGACCCCCGTTATTCGGAACCCCGTTATTCGGACCCCGTTATTCGGACCCACATAATCCGATGAAAACTCTATGAGTTGGAGATGTAAAAGTAGCGCAAAATAGCGTTCTATTACAAAATACGCTATTTTAGTGGTTTTACGCGATTTTGATGACGTCATCACAGCACACAAATAGCTCAAACCAACTTCCCTTATAGCCTATAAGACAATTCCGCCTTAGTACATTTTCAACAATAAGCTTTGAATTATTTTCCATTTCGAAAATAAAATTCATAAAAAAATCGTATTATTCTTAGAGTATCAAAGAAATAATTTTGTCGTCAAGATTTCTAAACCAATAGGTACCGAAAGGAGATCGTGACTTTCAAACATATCAATATTCGATGAAGCTGGTATAATGTAAGCAAAACTTTCATGAATGGAATGATATAAGAGAAATCTGTAGGTACTTCATGAAAATAAACAATGAAAGAATTTTTGTTGTAACTGGCACAGAGTTGAATACGTTTGACGTTAAGACCCACAACTAGTCAATTAAATACCATGGTACGTATCATGGTACGTACTGAACATCCTTACTAGTCGGTACACATACCGATTGTGGCACTGCCTCTGCGCTCCACATTTATTCCCCAAATTTCTTGTGATAAAGAGGTGAAAGCTTCATGCAACAAACAAGGTCAATGATCAAGGAATTGAAGCACATCACTGGATATTTTACAACATCAAGTCAGACTTCAAAGCAGGCCAGAGTCAAACTCCGATCTTTTCAGGAGTCAAGGCAACAGGAGTCAAGGCAACCAGCAAAAGGCAACCCGAGTCGACCTCGAGGCAACCAGTGTCAAGGCAACCAGTGTCAAAGCAAACAACGGACCGCACAGCAGCATCAGGGAAACGATGTCTACAGATTAGATGGGTGTTGACCCCTGTTCAGTCCTAGTCACGTGACCCATATGCCTAGCATGCAAAGGTGGACAGATTGAGACTGTCTGGAAGGGCTGATTGGGTGTCTGGTTCGCTCTATGCATGCCAGGCCTATAAATCACGTGACCAGGACTAAACAGGGGTCAACAGTCAACACCCATCCAATCTGTGACATCATTTCCTGATGCTGCTATGCGATCCATTGTTTGCTTTGACACTGGTTGCCTCGAAGTCGACTCGGGTTGCCTTACACTGGTTGCCTTGACTCCTGTTGCCTTGACTCCTGTTGCCTTGACTCTGTTTGCCTTGACTCTGGAAGATCGGAGTCTGAATCTGGTGGCTTTGAAGTCCGACTCCCGATGTTGCAAAATATCCAGTGATTTGCTTCAATTGCCTTGATCACTGACCTTTGTTTGTTGCATGAAGCTTCACCTCCCCATCGCAAGAAATTTGGGACTAGTTAGGATATGTTCCGGGGCATGTACCGCGGAACGTGTTCTAACTAATCGGTACATACCACGGTACGTACCGCGGTATGTACCGACTAGTTAGGACATGTTCCGCGGTACGTTCCGCGATACGTATCGCGGTAGGTACCGACTAGTTGGGGTCTTAGTATCAAACTTAAGTCGGTGTGGTGTGTATTGTGTAACAGTCATTACGAATACAGCTTATGGTGCAAGATCTTAGAACCCTGAAGCTCTCAGCACAATTTGTCCTTCCCAAATTGAATGAAATAGGTTTAAAATTATTGAGCTTGATAAAAAAGTGTCTTGACCCCTCACCCCCTTCAATACGTACCATATAATATTGTCAGCAGAGCATTCACTGAACAGAAGCGATGACGAGGAAGAAAACAAAAGTAGCTGACGTAAGATTCCATCTGATTCGGACTGAGTCGCACTAGTCACCTGAGAATGGCCGATAATCTGAATGTATAATTTTTTCAATACCTCATAATATAAGCTCATTTCAAGGAAATATACCTAGCTAGAAAAAGACCTTATATAATAAATCATAGTGACACATTAACTTGACTAATTGCACAGCTGTACCACGAAAACATTGGAATCAATAAATGCTTAGACAGTGCACCAACAGCATAAAAACTTAAAAACTGAGAAATAATTTCAACATTTTAAAGTTTTTTATTATCGCAAAGTGCTAAAGAATCATGGTATCAGTAATCAGTATTGATGATCATTATCTTATCATAGTACTATTATTATAATATACTCTGATATTTTTTTTTAATTTTCTGGTTACAGTACGACAATTGAACGACAAATGTTTCAAAAAATTTAAAAGTGTTCATAATTTGTTTTTGTTGTCTCACAAGCTTTTTGTAATCAAACAATGGAACAGAAGTTTTATTGCTCTCAGTAGAATCAATCAACTCGATATAATTAATTATTTTCTTAATATCCAACCCATAAGCACATAGTTTTAATGAATTAAAGATAACAAACTACAACATAACACTCACGTTATAATTAATGGTTAATATCGTTAATCCAATGCTTTGATGTTTCCTGCGTGAAATCCACGACGAAATAAGTCGTCAGCAATCTATGGGCCCATGCCTGTAATGATATGTTTTAAAGTTACGGTATGCCTTATTTAGGGAAAAAACTTTTTTGCTAAAATGGTAAATTTATATCTGCAATGTGGAAAATATATGAATAATGGGGGGATTGTAGCCCAAAAAACACCAAAAAAAACCAAAAAAAACCAAGCCCAAGATCCTGATTTTGGGGTAGGGCTTGGTTTTTTTTGGTTTTTTTTGGTTTTTTTTGGATTTTTTTGGTTTTTTTGGGTTGGATTTTTTTGAACTTTTTGGACATTTTACACCAATGTGTTATTTGTGTTACTTACATGGTAT
The DNA here is from genome assembly GCA_011033025.1 of Beroe forskalii. NCBI lineage: Eukaryota > Metazoa > Ctenophora > Nuda > Beroida > Beroidae > Beroe > Beroe forskalii. Next base: position 29,205 of record WFMF01000427.1, read on the forward strand.
TATTGATACTAAATGGTTTCCAACCATTACAGATGACTAAAATCACTATTTTAAGGACTTTATTAGTATTTTGATAGCATTCACTGCTTTTTGATGAGGTACAACGGAAAATCATGAAATAGCACGGGACCTTGGTTCAACAGTGATTAGAGAGGAAAGTAAAGTATCGAAAGGTGTCAAATCAGGCCATACTGGTCTAAACAAGAGCGCTCCAGCCACTCATTGCCTCATTACCACGTAGGAGTTACTCAAGACCCGAGGCACATGGGGCCTTCAAAGAGTCGAGTCACCAAGCGTTTCATCGGATCTCAGTGCGAGATAAGAGTCAGGATGAAGGTTTCATGAGGAGGTCACACTATATGGTGCGAAAGAGAAATAGGCAGTGTGACGTCAACAACTCATTACATAATCATATTATGATAATGACGTCATCCAACCCGCCTATTTCTCGTGCGCAGGGTTTACTGTTCAGTGCCACCAGAGGGTCTAGGAAATGTTGCAAGGAGTTAACTGGGAGTCACTAAGGGACAGAAAGGATGGAGTCCGACCAACACTGCACCAGGTGAAGGTCGGCCAGCTGAGAGTTGGCCAGTTGAGAGCCATTTAGCATTCTTGCTTCAATTATGATTGACGAAGGTCAGCCGCACTGTCAGCAGGGCTTGATTATTGATGCTCAGCATATCTTCAACGAGGCCACAAGGTCATCAACATGGCTAAGGGACAGGTAAGTTCTGCCACCAGCTTCTTGTGACAGTCGACTTGCTGTGGAAACGCGTCCTGTGAAGTCAAAATTGGGTAATTAACACTGGGAGAAGTGAGTCTGAAAGGGTACCGCCCAGAATCTGGTCAGACTCTGGTTCATGTAGGAGGGTATTAGGCCAGAAGAATAGAAGATCACCAGTCAGAACCACCAGTGGTCAGAATCACCAGTGGGATACTTGATCAGCTAGGAGTCAGCAGTGGGCCAGACAAGAAGTACCAGCTGAGTCATCAGATAAGTGTTGTCACCAGTGGTATAGGTAGGATCAGGACACGCCAGTAGGTCAGGAAGGATCAGAAGACGCTTGTAGTTCATACGTAGGATTAGGAGGCTCAGGTAGGATCAAGAGACGCCAGTACACAGTATGTCAAGAAGGATCAGGAGACACCAGCTGTAGGTCAGGTAGGATCAGGAGACGCCAGTAAATCAGGTAGGATCAGGAGACGCCAATAGGTCAGGTAGGATCAGGAGGCTCAGGTAGGATCAGGGGATCCCAATAAGCCAATAAGTCTGAAGTTAGGACCAGTCCAGATGCCAGTAGGTCAGGTAGCATCAGGAGACGAAAGTAAAAACTACACAGTTATAGGTCAGACATGATCAGGAGACACCAGCTGTAGGTCAGGTAGGGTCAGGAGACGCCAGTAAATCAGGTAGGATAGCAGGCACCAGAAGGTAAGGTAGGATCAGGAGATGTCAGTAGGTCAAGGGACGCCAATAGGTCAGACAGGATCAGTACAGATTCCAGTAGGTCAGGTAGGATCAGGAGACGCCAGAACACAGCAGTTCGTGAAGGATTCAAGGATCAGGAGACGCCACCAGTTAGGTCAGGCAGGATCAGGAGAAGCCATTAGGTCAGGTAGGATTAGGAGACGCCAATTGATCATGTAGGATCAGGAGCTGCAATGCAAATAGGTCAGGCAGGATCAGAAGATGCCAGTAGGTCAGGTAGGATTAGGAGACGCCAATAGGTCAGGTAGGATCACTCCAGATGTTAGTAGGTCAGGTATGTTGAACAGGAGACCCTAGTTGATCAGGTACGATCAGGAGGCACCAGTAGGTCAGGTAGAATCCGATGATGCCAGAAGGTTTGGTAGTATCAGGAGACGCCAGTAGTTCTAACAGTTACACATTTCGGCGTCACTAGTGGGTCAGGCAAGAAGTAGCAGCTGCGTCAACAGGTAAGTGTCTAGTCTCACCTAAGCTATGGTCACTGGCCATTGGTCAGGCAATGGTCGAAAGAAGGTTAAGTAAAAGTCGCAAGTAGGTCAGAGAAGATTCGTCAGTATGTCAGGTAAGAATCATCACTAGGCCAGATAAAAAGTCGCCAGTAGGTCAGATTAGATTCAGGAATCTAATCGAGCAATCTAACCTAGGACTAACCTAGGAGTAGGTCAGGTAGGATCGTCATTAGATTAGGTAAGAGACGCCAATAGGTCGAGTGAGAGGCGCCAGGAGATCATCAGTTAAGAGTTACCAGTGGTCCAATGGGCAGCTGGGTCATGGGGAGTCACCAGTCAGTGAGGCATTCAGGAAAGAGGTCGAATTGTGCCAGGGTCACAATTTGGTCAGGCACAAGTCGCCACCTGGATTGGGTAAGACTAAGCGTCAAAGTAAGCAAATAGGTCAGGCAAAAGTCTCGTCATTCAGCCAGACAAGAGAGCAAGAGGCCCTACTTGGTCAGGTCAGATTTACCAGTGAATTATGCACGAGTTGCAATTAGCTGGGTCAGCACTCAGCGGGTCAGCCAGGAGTTTCAGCCAGAAGTCTTGCTCAAGCAAGAGGTGAGAGTTCCCATCGGATCAGGTTATAGTTACCAGTGAGTTAGGCAACAGTGGCAAGCTGGGTCTAGCATGGTATGGTCACCAGTCACTGAGGCAAGAGTCGCCAGTAGGTCAGCAAGAGACACCAGTTAGTCAGGCAATATTGAGCATTTTACTGCTAGGTGATACCAAAGCCCTTCAAGCTCTGAAAGTGTGAAAATAACCGTTTTTATCCATCAAATAACCCTTAAGAGCCACTGACTGTGAAATATATGTTCAAAAACAACAGATTTTTAAGTTAAAATTCATTGGAAAAAGCCTCAGAAATAACCAAAATGTAACCCAAAAAAAACCAAAAAAAACCAAAAAAAACCTAGCCCAAGAATCGAAAAATGGGGTAGGGCTTGGTTTTTTTTGGGCTACAATCCCCCCAATAATTGGGCTTAATAAGAAATATTTACCAATACTGCTATCTACATATTATAACCCAGAAGAAAGTGGGCCATGAAATCGACACATCAATTGGCATCAGGAAACGAGGTGATATGCATAAAAAGACTAGCAACAAATGGAAGCAAAAGTTTCAGATATTATTGGTAATATCGCTAAGCGCCATTTGTCAACAAATGAAAAAGGATCATCAATAGCGGCAATAATAACATTAATTATTGACATTCATTGGTGGCACTTGCCACTCATTGTCTACAATAGATCATGATCTCCCAGCGCCCTTGACTATCGCCAGACACCAGTCGGTAATGGTGATTGAAGTTATGATTATGACCAATTTCGACAATGATTCATTTATTTACCTATTTAGGCAAGAGGCTGACAAATCTAATATTCTTCAATCCCCAAATCTGCACACAGATTTGTACAGATCGTTCGATTGACATAGGGCTCAATAAAATCTATTTAGAAAGTTGACACGTGAACAGGAAATCCATGCGTCTTTTTGGGCTCTCCGGTAATTGAGTGATCTGCACAACGCATATGGATTTGGCTCTTATTAGAATTTTAAATTCCTTGGTGCCTAAAAGGGTACTCCTCCGGTCCCCCTAAATAGAATGAAATCAATGGAATGGTGATAGTCTGGAGTAAAAAGTGGACAACAGTTTTTATGAAATAGACATCGGTACAACAGTTTTATGAAATAGATATCAGTAAAAGAGTCACAAGAGTTGTAAATTTTGTCCAATTGATCCATTGGATCCATCATGTCCAATGGACGTCCATACGATATCCAATGGACATCCATTGACCATGATGTCTATCGGTAAAAATGTCCAATGCTCTTCAATAGATCCAATGGATCCATCTGAGTAGATCCAATGGACACAATCACTAAACATGGTTTGGTAGATGGACAGTGGACACCAATGTGGTATTTTTGTTCAATGGATCCATTGGATCCATTGTGTTCATTGAACACCATTGGACGTGTCCATTGGATCCATTGCACATTTTTTCCATTGGATCTAATGGATCCAGTTTGTCCATTGGACACAATGGATCTATTGGACACTTGCACAATAGATCCATTGGACACAATGGTTGCAATGGACTCAATGTGCAATGTATCTAATGGTGTTCATCAGAAACAATGGATCCAATAGACACAATGGATCCATTGAACAAAAACACCAGACTGATGTCCATCTACCAAAACATGGTGATTGTGTCCATTGGAGCCACTAAGATGGATCCAATGAACATCCATTGGATCCATTAAGTAAACAAAGTTTAAGTAAACAAAGTTTTTATTGATCTCCACAATTTACAATCAAACAACACACAAAAGAAGGATGAAGATATGATGCTACCAAATTTCACCAATTATATATTAGTATCTGAAGTAGATAATTTATTTCGGATACACTAATTATTATTGTTATTAAGATTCTCGTTTCGAATTCTTTAGAAAGGTACAGACAATCAAATAATTTAAGAATGGTTCATGATAGTATGATTTGTAGCCTATAATAATTATAAGTCATATCATTTTAATAAGTATTATTTAATTTATATCTGAACACTGCATTGGACAATTTTTAAATTTTACTGATGGACATCATGTTAACAGATGTCCATTGGATGTCAAATTGACTGTATGTCCATTGGACATGTCCATTAAACATGATGGATCCAAAGGATCCATTGGACAAAATTCACAAGTCTTGTGACCCTTTTAACGATATATCAATTGGAACCGAAAACTATTGGTCTGGAGTCAAAAGTTGATTAAGTTATATTTTGCCTCAAAATTCAAATAGACACATCAATTGGCACCAGAAACTAAGTGACATTGTCAAAGAAAGCTTACAATGAAATGAATTAAATATTACATAAATCCAGGTTCATATTAATAGCCAGGAAAGTGGACCATCTTGCCTCAAATAGGCATGCCAAGTGGCACCAAAAACTAAGTAAACTTTTCAGTGAAAATTTACAGTAGACCAGATTGAATATGACATGAAATTAATGTTTATATTGGCCCAAAAAGTTGGTCAATGCTTTGGCACCTCGAATAGACATATGAAGTGCCACCAAAAACTAGGTAAAATAGGTAAAATAGATTGACAATGACATATTATGTAATTATGTAAATACATGTTTATAATTGTGGAGTATAAAGTGGGCAACATTTTGCCTCAAATAGACAGCAAAAAACTAGATAAAAGTTCTAGCAAAGCTTATGATAAAACAACAAAAAACTTGATAGGAAAATACATCGAAGAAACAAGCTTATATTGTGAAGAATAAAGTGAGCTATATTTTGACTCAGACAGACAAATCAAGTGGCATCAATGATCAAAAACTAGATGAAATTGCCAGTGAAAGTTTACAATAATGTAGTTTGAAATAGCAAAAATGTATGTCCATATTGTGGGGTATAAGTTAGGCGATTTTTTGTCCCAACAATGAACAACTACTAGATGAAATTTGTTTCCTAGGATTGAAACATAGAAAGGAAAACCTGTGAATGATAACAGATTATAAGCAGCTATCTTACAGGACCAGAGCTAACCGAAAAAATGTTCTTTCAATGGTAAAATAGGCTGATGTAGACGAAACTCAAACAAGCAATAAAGTCTTTCACTAATATAATTTAAAAAGATAGAAACGATTGGTATTCCTCACCCAGATGCTTGGATAGGTACATTTAAAGGGAATAAGTGGAAGAAGACTTGGTTAGATAAACTTGGAAGCAAGAAGGAAATGTGTATGAAGTGATTTGTTGGTACTTCATATGAAGTCAGCTATCCAATGCTGACATAATTGGTCAGTTTTTGGATGAAAACTGAGAAACTACTATGAACGTACGGCGCGGCGCCATTTTCCTGGATGGTCGTTTTGACGTGTCAAATCGACACGTCAAAACGACCAACTGTTAGTGAGAAATAGGGCCCTGGTTTAGCGGCTTGCCGCGCCGCGCACTCCGTGCGCGAAACCAGGGCGCTGGTTAGGGCAATTCTTGTCTCAACGCACACGAGGTCACGAGAATGTGGTTAGGTTTATGTGTATCCTAAAATGCTAGAATCAAGAATGACATCATTAAAATCCACCTTCAGATCAGTGCAGGTTGCACTCTGATAATATGCACTCTCATAATATGCTGAATTGCAAAAACCCTACAAAAATTATGCTTGGAAAACTAAAGTATGTGGTTTCCATAGTCTGCAATTATTATGGTTTGCCAAATTTATAGTCGAAATTCGAATTTTGACTAAAAAAATGGCGGACTATATTTTCGGAGGTCAAGGTAGAAGGCTTGATTGGGGTATGTTGGTGACATCATTTTTTTGGATTATAAAGTACAAGTCATTATAGCCACTTGATTTTTTTACTGATCATGCAGCTTCTTTTGTTCTTTTTATCAATGAGATCCTGAAGATGCTTCATAACTTTTTATGATTAAAAATAAAACTTTCTTCAAGACATGATCAAAAAGTTCTTTCAAAACAGTAAATCCTATGGGTTCTAAAATGGGATACTCATGAATTTGCAATATGGCTATATGGGTTATCCCATTTGGCCATTTTAATATATTCCATTTGACCAACTATGGTTTTTTCTAATTTGCTATTCAATTGGGACATGGTTTGAACATCATGATTTCACCATGAAAATGTAGGTATTCCTATTTCATTTGCACTTTCCAGGCATCAGAAAATTAAGTTTTAATACAAGATCTTAAATGGGATACTGGAAGTTGGTCAAATGGGATATCCCTTTTGAGCTATTTATGTGGATCCCATTTGACATACTTTCACAGGAAAATTGAATGAGGGTCGGCCAAATGGGATGAGGCCACACCCACAAAATGGGTGGGGAATGGTGAAGTTTTGGTGTTTACACCAATCTACATGCAATAGCAACTATATATGCAAAAAATCATGTAAATCAGCTAGAATTTTAGGGTCCCATTTAGAATTTTAGGGTCCCATTTGCCCCAACACTCCCCTTTGATCCTAGTGGTCTTAACTGCAACTGATTGACTTCTAAAAGTTTTTCTTCAGAGCCAATTATATTCTTATTGACTTTTAATTCAAATTGACTTATGATGATGACAAATACTTCTTATGATTAATATTAATATTCTGTTTTCCTATTCCTCATTCATCAGTAGTTACCCTACTCAATGAATTTGAGGTAATATATGTTGAGGATATATGTAAAGGTGATCATGACCAGCAATGTGTATTTGAGAAATGAAAGTTGAGAATATTTCAAATGGCTATACAAAGGGACGGCATGCAGTCAGATGAGATAATTTGTTCCCAAGGCAAGTCACTAAGGCAAGGCCTTGGCCTCCCAGAGCCTCTTACTGCTTTTAGTGCTAGCAAGAGAGCAAGTCTTCGTAAATCTAGGTAAAATATTTTTCTAATTTTATGTTAATTAACCACTTGATAACATAATGGATATCTATAATGCTAATGGACATCAAATTAAGTCAAATACAATACTTTGCACAGTCCCATATTTGGAGGCAAGGAGGGCTTTTTATTTTACTGCAACATTTGATTATTATGGCTCTGTTATATGTTATCTGCTGTATTATAGATAGTTGTGCTACTTGATTATATTTGATCATACATTTGTATATATTCAAGATTATAAATTAATTTTATTCCAGACCAACATCGACAAATGTCATTACTTTTGCTGCTGCCAGCAAGAAAACTCCACAACTTCTTCCTCGAAGAGCATCAGCAGATTACATCAAGGGTCTCAACATTGGGCTTAATTTCACTCATGAAGTTGTCACTGAAAGTGCCCTTCTGCTCTGAGATTTGATGAAATCAAAGGAAGGAAATATTTTCCACACCTAGAAATCTAATTTCCCAAAGAAAAGGCCCAAGTAATAAAGGAGTTCAAGGAAGGCACAATGCAATTGGAGACCCTACTTGTCACCAACCTTGTTCATTTGCTGGTGATTATTATTATCATATGGTTTTCAAATCATTACCTTTACTAAAGAAATATTCACTGAGTTAAGATAATTTCATTACTATTTGATGCTTCCTACATCAAACCAATAATTCATAACATTGGCAGCATGGAGATGTATATTACTAGTGCATATTAGATGTGGCAAAGCCAAGTTTTATGTGCATCAAAATTATTGTAAATTTATAATGGAGCAGAATAGAAGTTCACATGATATGCATGTGAAGATTGAGGAACTGTTAAGTAACCAACATAGCTACTACAGCTGTGGATATCGAAATATTTTTGCTTAAATTGATAATATCAAACAGGTCACAGTGACAAGGCAGACCTGAGGCGACTCAGAGCATTTCCTGTAAAGCCATACTTGAAGAAAATTGTGAGTTTTATGCAGAAAGTTTGATCACATATTAAAAAACCTGATTATATTTTCCATAGTACTTAGTTTATTATTATCAAAATTAATGATATTTAACATCCAATGACTATAAATCAAGGAATATTCAATAATTTAAGGCTCACTGCATAAGTGTATTATAATGTACAATTAACAGGTCCAAGAAGAGGAGAGTGTAGCTGCACAGACGAGTGTTGCTGCTTCTACCACCCAGTGGGATGAGTACATCCTCAACAAACTCAGTCATGATACCAAGGATTTCATTGTCAACAAGCACTCATATGGCTCCCAACGAGAGAGACTTCAGCAAAAGGTACTGTGGGTTGCTTTACATCAAATGATATATGTACACACTGCTATGCAGTATTGTATTTTTTTGTTTTACAATTTAACCGTAACCTTAGAATTTAAGCAATTCAGCACTGATAAAAATGATTTTTTCCTACTTATTGGTAATAATAAATTTATACCTATACAGTACAGACATCAATTTAACCTAATGACCTATTATTTGCTGCCCTAGGTTATGAGTGATGCCAAGGAAGAGATTGATAGTGTCGGATTTAAGGAAACCCAGTTCATGGACGTTGAGCCGATCCTTGTAGAGAGGTATTTGATATTCAAATAGTAGTTATTGGTCTTGTAACAGATTGGAGTGTCAAAGGCACGACACGATGTTACAAGACCAATAACGTTCTTATTGTTCGCCAAAAAAGTTGACCAAAATGCATGTATTTTTATTCACGTGACTCTGTGCACCAATAGCAGTACGCTATGGGCCTCCCATGAGCCTGTCTCGTGGTATTTGAGCTTCTAGTAGTGACTTCAAGGCTGCTACATTATTGGCTGATATTTCTGCCACGTCAGTACCACGTGCTACTCCTAATTCTCTCTAGAACACGTGACCCGGTCACGTTAAATGGAGGCAAAATATGCCAACGGAGGAGAAAATACGAGTATAATACGACCTTAGGCTTAATATGATGCATGCAAGTCAACGTTCAAATATCACCTCACAGATATACACATGATCACACTTAGAAATGGTCTTCTTATGATCAAGAGAACATATGGAATTATTTTAGGCCGCTGCTGAATAGCACACTTAAAGGGGGAGTGAACTCGATTTTCTATATCCATGAATATTCATTTTTATGGTCTTATCTGGTAAGGAGTCCTGAAATACTAAGATTGCCGTTGAAACGAACTCTCTAGCTAATTTGATACTTGAGATATAGCCTGTCAAAGTTAATTAGGTTGTGACGTCACTATGCGTCAACTCAACCCGTCTGCGCTGCGCTGTAGCCTAAGATACAGTATAAAAGTAAACATTCACTTGCCAGAAGCAATTTGTGAAACACAAATAATATGAAGAAATTTAAGCCCATTTCATTATTCATTTGATACTAATTCGTCATGGTACACTGTGGAAGGTTGATTAAACCAGGAATTACAATATCATAAATTGAGAAATTAGGCCTGATTTACTAATGGTTCATTGGCATTCATGCCGGAGTCACTTGAGTGTCTAGACTTTCAATGCACAGTTTTGGCACCGTAATTGTATAAGCGGTTTATTTAGGTCCATTATCTAATTATCAAATTGATTTCCCACTTTAGAAATACTTTTGAATAAGCTTTTCATGATATTTCGATTTATTTGTGCGTTCTACTGTATGCACGTACTCACTGTAAGTACACTGCCACATCCGTAAAAAGTAGGTACAAGGTACATCTCACAACAGAATTAGGTGCAATCTTCTTGTTCGACAAGTCCATACTTCAATGATAGTGAACATTGATCACTATCAGCGAATGAGCACCAAAATCCAGTGTGAATTTGTGATGCATCACATATTCACATTGGAATATGTACGACCAGTCGGCAATCACCAGACAGTAGACCATAGCTGCCGAACTGCCCTCTTTTTGGGAGGGCGCCCTCTCATGCCCTCTTTTTGCCCTCCTTTTTGGACCTTGCCCTCCGAACCCTCTTTTTTGCCCTCTTTTCGAACAATTTGCCATCCTTTTTGGGCTTTTCAAAAATATACCTATCGTGAAAATATACTTATTCTGAAAATATACCTAAAAAAAGGTCGAAATACTTTTTGACGGAAAATTTATCTGAAAATATACCTAAAAAAAGGTCGACATACTTTTTGACCAGCAGAAATACACAAAAATTGCCCTCTTTTTTATGGGATTTGCCCTCCTTTTTGGGCCAAAAAGTACCCTCCGAAGAAATTCTCAAGGTTCGGCAGCTATGCAGTAGACACCAGTCATGACTGGTATCTACAGTCTGGTGAATGGTCGTACATTAAGAAGTTTGTTCTAATCTAAAGAAAAAAAAGAAGCACATGATCTTTAAGCCACACTAATTACGTGATGCAGTTCTTAAGTGAGCTAAGGAATAATATTTGCATAATACCAAGTTCCTAATCTTGGATTCTATTAAGAGGTTCAGTGGAGCATAATGAATGTACCTTATCTCAGTCTAGGCTAGAGTATATTAAAGGTACATAGAAATTGTAGGATTCTCTCCAGTTTTCATTCCTTGTTTAGCATGCCTCACACGGTACAGCAAGGACCCAATTAACTGACTTCACTCGGATGAGACACACAGCAAGCCATAAGTATAGTAGTTACACATAAAGGTATTTTTAAATCAGTTAACTCGCCATGAAAGCAATTTATCAACTACGAATTTAAATGGAGGTTTCACTGGGTAGATCATAAGAAAAACAAAAAATTACGTCAGCTGTACAACTAAATTCCTCAATTAAGTAGATGCCTACGTTTCAAATTCTCTATCATACTGTGACATTTCACTCTCAATATATAGCTGATAATGTATCTCATATACGCGCGCGTATTAGACTGACGCATAGTGACGTCACAGGTCAAATTACATAACGCCCCATATCTCGGGATAGGATTGCACTAGGAATCTCGTTTTTCCATATAATTGATCCTTGGGATGATGTTGTTGCTTGGGGATTGTCAGAATATAGTCGAAAAAATGAGTTCACTCCCCCTTTAATAACACGATTATTACTAGTTATGATGACAATCTGATCTTGTTTTTCTATTTTTAGTTCAACCTGTTCATTGTGTTTGAAGAGTGAGCTTTTCCCAAGTAAAACAATTCAAACTGAAATATTTTACCCAGAGGTTTCAGGAATCACGGTATCGAGCAGACGTGCAGCAAGACCTCTCTGATCAGTTACGGATTGACAGAGTCGGACAAGGAAACGATTACCAGTAAAAACGTGAAGGATGACAAGGCCTCCGAAGTGGATGAGGAATATGTCCCCAAATACTTAGGTAAGTGGTGGAACTGCTGCAGTTTCACCTTACTTAGGTAAGTGGTGGAACTGCTGCAGTTTCACCTTACTGGTGTCACGTTTCAAGTGAAGTGGTCAAGTGAGCCAGCGCCTACACAATATATCTGCACTCTACAGCTTATAATAGCTTGCTAGAAATTGTAATCAGTCAAGGCAGTATTCTAAGTCTAATTGCTTATACTCTAGAATTAGCTGAACCCATGTTCTAAGTCTAATACTCTAGAATTAGGTGAACCCATGTTCTAAGTCTAATACTCTAGAATCAGATAAACCCATGTTCTAAGTCTAATACTCTAGATCAGGTTAAACCTGTGTTCTAAGTCTAATACTCTAGAATCAGGTAAACCCATGTTCTAAGTCTAATACTCTAGAATCAGGTAAACTCATGTTCTAAGTCTAATACTCTAGAATCAGGTAAACCCATGTTCTAAGTCTAATACTCTAGAATCAGGTAAACCCATGTTCTAAGTTTAATACTTTAGATCAGGTTAAACCCATGTTCTAAGTCTAATACTCTAGAATCAGGTTAAACCTGTGTTCTAAGTCTAATACTCTAGATCAGGTTAAACCTGTGTTCTAAGTCTAATACTCTATAATCAAATAAGCCCTTATTCTAAGTCTATTAATCTAGAATCAGGTAAACCCATGTTCTAAGTCTAATACTCTAGAATCAGGTAAACCCATGTTCTAAGTCTAATACTCTAGATCAGGTTAAACCTGTGTTCTAAGTCTAATACTCTAGAATCAGGTAAACCCATGTTCTAAGTCTAATACTCTAGATCAGGTTAAACCTGTGTTCTAAGTCTAATACTCTAGAATCAGGTAAACCCATGTTCTAAGTCTAATACTCAAGATCAGGTTAAACCTGTGTTCTAAGTCTAATGCTCTAGAATCAGGTAAACCCATGTTCTAAGTCTAATACTCTAGATCAGGTTAAACCTGTGTTCTAAGTCTAATACTCTAGAATCAGGTAAACCCTTGTTCTAAGTCTAATACTCTAGATCAGGTTAAACCTGTGTTCTAAGTCTAATACTCTAGAATCAGGTAAACCCATGTTCTAAGTCTAATACTCTAGAATCAGGTAAACCCATGTTCTAAGTCTAATACTCTAGATCAGGTTAAACCTGTGTTCTAAGTCTAATACTCTAGAATCAGGTAAACCCATGTTCTAAGTCTAATACTCTAGAATCAGGTAAACCCATGTTCTAAGTTTAATACTATAGATCAGGTTAAACCCATGTTCTAAGTCTAATACTCTAGAATCAGGTTAAACCTGTGTTCTAAGTCTAATACTCTAGATCAGGTTAAACCTGTGTTCTAAGTCTAATACTCTATAATCAAATAAGCCCTTATTCTAAGTCTATTAATCTAGAATCAGGTAAACCCATGTTCTAAGTCTAATACTCTAGAATCAGGTTAAACCTGTGTTCTAAGTTTAATACTATAGATCAGGTTAAACCCATGTTCTAAGTCTAATACTCTAGAATCAGGTTAAACCTGTGTTCTAAGTCTAATACTCTAGAATCAGGTTAAACCTGTGTTCTAAGTCTAATACTCTAGATCAGGTTAAACCCATGTTCTAAGTCTAATACTCTAGAATCAGGTAAACCCATGTTCTAAGTCTAATACTCTAGAATCAGGTAAACCCATGTTCTAAGTCTAATACTCTAGAATCAGGTAAACCTGTGTTCTAAGTCTAATACTCTAGATCAGGTTAAACCTGTGTTCTAAGTCTAATACTCTAGAATCTTGAAGCCCTGTTAAAGTCTATGCTCTCAGGTTAAACCTGTGTTCTAAGTCTAATACTCTAGAATCAGGTAAACCCATGTTCTAAGTCTAATACTCTAGAATCAGGTTAAACCTGTGTTCTAAGTCTAATACTCTAGAATCAGGTAAACCTATACAGAGGAACTACATGGAGAAGTTCATGACGAAAGCTCAGCGGAAGCGAGAGATAAACCGGGACCCTGATCAGGACAAGTACGTGTCGAGCACCTACAACAGACATGCCATTCTGCAGGACGTGCACCCCTTTACCGAGGACATACTGCAAGGTAGGGGGTGTGTGGGGGGTTTATATACTGCAGGCTAGGGGGTGTGTATGTGGTGTTTCATATACTGCAAGGTAGGGGGTGTATGGGGGTTTATATACTGCAAGGTAGGGTGTGTATGGGGGTTTATATACTGCAAGGTAAGGGGTGTGTATGGGGGTTTATATACTGCAAGGTAGGGGGTGTATGGGGGTTTATATACTGCAGGGTAGGGGGTGTGTATGGGGTGTTTCATATGGGTGTGTTGCTGTGTTAGGGTTTTTTTTGTAAGGAATTAAATCCCCTAAGGAATTGCTCCTTTCTCCTAACTTCTATATTCTAGTACAAGACTTCTATATTTATAATCTGAAAGTAAGAAGGATAAGCTCTCTCAGTTTTATTCTCACAATTCTATATCAACAAGTCAACACTTATTAGTAGCATATCATTTCTGTTTCTGCTCTAGGTAAGTTCTCGATCCATCACCCTGGGAACAGGAGCCGGATAGTTTTCGACAGACAAACACAATACAAGAGAGATCTCATCTCCTGCTACCCTCAACAACCTTCCATCTGGGGCCCTAAGCTTCCAGCTAAGCGGGCTATACCCGTCAAGGGACACATGCCCTGGAAAAACTTCCCTCAACTTATCATTGTAAGTGCGAAGACAGTCCTGCTAGGGACTCATCAACAATTGCAATTGATTGCACGGGGAAATCGCTCAGTTGGCAGAGCAGATATCCCGTCAAACAGACGGTTATGGGTTCAAGGCCCTTTTTATCCAAGAATTTATCCCAAATTGACTTGTGCCTCAGACCACCTGCCATGTAACACCCTCAGACCACGTACCAAAGACAAGTGCTAGCTGACGTGTCTGACGGAGAGTCCTGCACCACTCCCGGACCCCCTGCCAGTGAGAGTTTCCTGGAGCGGGACGAACTAACGCACACCCTCCTCCTGAACGCGCTCTCTCAGTGGCGGACCACCTGGTATCTGGAGAACAAGTGGCGGGACAGCACACTCGAGAGCATCACGCTGGTAACTGTCTGTCTGTCTTTTTGTCTGGTTGTCAGCTGTCTGTTTTGGTTTGTCCACTTCGTTTGTCTGTCGGTAGTTGTGAGTCTGAATTGTTACTGTTTGTGTATGTGTTTTTGTGGTCATCCCATTTACCCGTAGATGAGACTTTCCGATCTATCAGAGAATCAGTACTTCATTCCATGTCGAGAATGATAACTAATTTTCTATCATGCAATATGAAAATATCTTAAATTTGCAATGATATAAATACATTTGCAAATTGAAATTATTTTCATATTGCATGTCAGAAAATTTACGTTGGTTACCACCATATATAATTCTACTCAGGATATGAAAGACATCAGTGAGCATGTACGTATCACAGCCGCTATTGCCTGTGGAGCAGCCCTCGGATATAGAGATGACTGGGATCTCACTGAAATAAGTGGTGACTTACTTAATTCTATAGTTGTTAAATTTTAATTTCTTTGAAATCATATTAATAAACTATTTGAGATTAATTGTATCCAAGTCTGATTAATAAGTAATCTTTGCAGTTTATTCTAACGCAGTAGCCACAACGTAACTAGGTGTTCTGTACCTTAAAAACCCAGACTAATAGAGCGATAGAGCGATAGGCTCAAACCTCATTATACCCTTAAACCTAAATTAAGTAACTAGTAGGCGACACAACTCCGACAGAAGCGGAGTCTCTACAAATGGAGGAGGAGGATGAGGCTGAAGACACTGAGGTCCCTATCAGTGGATATAACAGGACCTACAGTCCTTCAGAACCAGCTATTTCTTCAAACAGGTTTCTATTTGGGACATGAGGTTTTCTGGTCCCTGAACACTAATTTTACAGGTTTTCTAAACTTCCCCCATTTCCAAGCATTATTCGATATTCACGTCGATTACTTTCAACTTTGAAATAATATAGATTTTGTGACTTCTTCACTTCGCATTACAGTAATCCTCATTCCTTATCTCGCAACTAACTGAAAATCTTAGCTGATAAGCTGCTGGCTGGCTGAGTGGGTCAAAAGATTGCTATAATATGCTTTATCACTACAAATTTAACTTTTTCGTCCGGGTGACCTTTCTTCCTTTGACAACACTCATCCAAGCACTTAGACTCTTGAAGCCCACGTCTTTGCTTGCAACATTTGATTGCACATGCAATAGCTGCTGCTTGTTCTCAGCTAAATGGTGTTTCACCTTCACACTCTTTATATTTAAATGTCTAGTATCTACCTCACAAGCACACACAGCTACCATTTCACCGGTTGACCAATACCACACGCGTAGACCAGCAGCCACTTCTACATCCATTTTCTATTGATTAATGTACGAAACTGATTACTGTCATAGACTATTTCTAGACATACCTTTTAAACCAGTGTACCACCATCATAATCATATAGGCCTCCTTTGGATCTAATCAATTAATATACGCTTAGAGCATGGCTGGGAATTGGCTAATAGAAATTATTGCACGAGGCGTAGCCGAGTGCAATAATTTGTATTGTCGCACGAGGAGCAGGCCGAGTGCGACAATACCAAATTATTGCACGAGGCGAAGCCGAGTGCAATAATTTTATTAGCGTCATGACCATTTGCCATGCTCTTAGTGTATTAGCCAATGTGAGGAGTGCAATATTACTTATTATTTAACTCACAACACGTTCGCCGAGATTGAAATCCAGTTTACGGAGCAACCGCGTACTTTTTTCGGATCGTTAAATAATAATGTTACTACACACGGATATCGGTGTGGATTTCCCATATTCCACTCGGCTTCGCCTCGAGGAATATTCACCAATCCACACCTCTATAGTGTGTAGTAACATGATATTATTTACCGCGTGGCCGGATATAGCGGTTAAGTAAGATGTGTTATTTTTGAGTTTTTTTTCATACTTTTGATATTATTTTCATACTTTTGATATTATTTTCACACTTTCGGTATTATTTTCATAGTTTTTGGTATTATTTTCATAGTTTTTGGTATTATTTTCATAGTTTTTGGTATTATTTTCATAGTTTTGCTATTATTTTCATAGTATTTGATATTATTTTCATAGTTTTTCTATTATTTTCACAGTATTCAATATTATATTCACACTTCTTGTCAAGAGTTCCTAAAGGAACTCCGAGACGGAGCCTCACATCAAAGCTTTGATAAACAAGTCGTATTGCTCACCACGTAATAAAGCCTACCGTGTAAAAACAAAAGTTATATTTATATGCTGAGAGTGAAGAAAATGTTTTCTTGCGTTTGAAAAACTTGGTAAATAATATCGTTACATAACTCCCAACAGCGAAGTAACAAATTGTTTTCAACTCGGGCTGCGCCCTCGATGAAAACAAATCATTATTCAACTCAGCCTTCGGCTTCGGTGAATAATGCAATTTATGCCACTCGCTTCGCTCGAGGCATAAATCATGTTACTTCACTGTTGCTCGTTATGTAACTACATATTATTGCACGCCTACAAGTAACCTCAAAATTGGCTAATAGTTATTAGTTGTTTATCCGATATTATTACCCTGCAGTGTAATTACTATTCGAATTTTTGAGCAATATTAATCATGTAATATCACCGTACCCAGCAGTTGAATTACTGTTCGATGTAAGTGTGTAATTACTATGCCTCAACTGTTGAATTACTATTCAAGTGTGTAATTACTATTCCCAACTGTTGAATTACTACTGTTGAATTACTACAAATTTTCTGAAACGGCCATTCGCACGATCCTAACCTATTTGCTATCTCTGTGCGGATGTAAATAGAAGAATGATAAGCTCCCATGATATCTGTTATCGCACTTTTCATATAAAAACGGTTCCACGTAATTTATTCTTAAGCGTATATAAACTGTAAAACAAGATAAAATAGCGATAAGGAGCACAATATGTTCGGTACATGTACATTCGGTAGCACAAGATAAAGTAAATAGGAGCACAATATATAAAATACGATGTATCTAAACGATATTTTGGGGCAACACAAGATTAAAGATAAAAATATAGATAAAAGGAACATTATCGTATATACCTAAATGGCGCCACCCAGACGCGCTTGATAACTCCATCCGTGTTTCAATGTTTATTTATCTAGTGTTAGAGATATAACGCAGACTTTTGGCGCCATATATAGGGTGTATTGCTCCGTTTTATCAATTTCAATTACATTATTTCTGTGCGCCGTCATTTCTATCTGTCAGTGTTCGTTACTTATTTTAGATCGGGATGAAGATAATGATTATGGCGCAAAACTTATTGTTCAATTGAAATTACATACATACATTTTGATACATTCTAAAGATTTAGCTGACTACATTCTCATGTGATCGTGTTTTTCTTTAAGGGCATATTCTATACGAGATCCGCATAAGATTCTAGCTCTCAAGTCAGTTGTTAGTTATGTTTGTGATGTGAATTGTTTTGTTTTCGATTGAGTACTTAACTTTCATGATTCATGTTTTTTATGGCAATGAAAGATCATAACAAAATTTTTGTTAAGTACATATACATACACTACTCATACTAACAGTATGTATCAATGCTGGGGGCTGGTTGTATCATTTGGACTTTTGAACTTATTCGCTGAATTGACCCCGATACGATGATGATGTCATTCTGACATATACAAATCACTGGCAAATTTGTCCGAAATTCTTGCCTGTTTCAATTATGAAATAGTGTACCCATAAAACATTGAGTTCGAATACTTTCAAACCTTCTACTTTCATGATTGATGCGTATATCGCAGGGTAATAATACAGTAAATACACACTTGGGTGTGTAAATTACCATCGTAATTGCACTCGCAAGCTCGTGCAATTACTCCAATAAATGCACTCGCAAGCTCGTGCATTTATTGCATGAATTCCACTCGCAAGCTCGTGGAATTAATTTGGTAATTACACACCCAAATGTGTATTTACCGTATATAAGTTATCGAGCTGATGACCCCAAGTTCCAGGTCAGTAAGTCATGTGGTGGTGGACAGCCTGCAGAAACTCCTGTTTGATAAGAGTGAGCGAGTTCAGGTGGCAGCCTCTGTTACTCTCATGTCTATCGGAGCTTCCGGAGAGAGGGTTAGTGCTCCGAGTGGGTTTCGAATTGAGGGGGGGGGGGGGGTTAATTCGATGAATCCAGCAAATTAGGTAAACGCAAAATAATATTCTTGAAATAGAACGTCAACATTATAACAAAAAATCAAAAACATCGGTAAATTTTTCTTGACGCTGAACATCATTAATATCAAGACGAACTGAAAAATGTTTTAAAAAAGGGTTCCCAAAAATCTTAAAACCAATTTTTAAAAATTTGGGTCTTTTCCCGTTTATTTTTAAGGGTTTTTTTTTTTCTCGGTCTTAAACGTAATTTCAGCATTTGGCAGTTACATTTTAGAAGCCTCCTGCGACAAAAATTTTCGACCGATCGCCTTAAATTGAGAACTCCTCTATTGCTAAATCTCTATCTAAAGCAATGTATCGAAGTAAAACACAATCAGGCGAAAACTCTCTGAGTTACAGATGTTCAGAGTAGGAAAATAGCGTTCTATCGCAAATACTTTATTAGAGTGGTTTCACTTGATTTTGAAGACGACACCACAGCAGCAAAATGGCACAAACCAAATTCCCTTTCATATTTTTTGTATTTTGGTTTTCATGTTTTTGGTTTTTATATTTTTTTTTTGTATTTTTTGTTTTTATTGTAGTTTTGTTTTATTGTTTTTATTGTTTTTATGTTTTTGTAACTTTTGTTTTTTTGTTTTTTTGTTTTTTGTTTTATGTTTTTTATTTTTTGTATTTTGTATTTTTTGTTTTTGTTTTTTGTTTTATTGTTTTTTGTTTTTTTTGTTTTTTGTTTTTGTTTTTCAGAAAACAACATTTACCTTAACAAAAAAAACAAAAAAAACAAAAAATAGGTCGACCCCCCCCCTACTAATCATATACAGTACTTTTGTTCTTTTCTTTTCTTTCTTTCTTTTTTCTTTCTTTTCTTTCTTTTTTCGTTCCTTTTCCTCCTTTTTTCTTTCTTCCTTTTTTTCATTTCTTTTTTTCTTGTCTTTTTCTTATTGTCTTTTCTTTTTGTCTTTTCTTTATGTATTTTTATAGACAGCAGTTTTTCATCTGAGTAATATTTACATTTCATATAATGCTTAGATGGCTATGATATTCCTATGATACATTATTTGATGAGAAAAAAGGAACTTTATTTGGTAAAAATATATGCCATTGATTACAAAATATGATAGTAGTTGGAAACAAACAAGGGTAAACGGCTGACCTAGGAAACATTTGTGTAACATTTCCACAATAGCAGAGGTGACCTCCTTGCTTCCTTGAACGGAGGTAGGAATACATCGCTCATAGCGGGAAAAGCCCTCAAGTCCCCACCTGAAGATCGGATGTGCAATACAAGATGTATGTTATACGTACAGCACCCATCACCAAACAGATCGCCCATTGAACCAACGATCAAAGATAGAGCAGATCTTTTTGCAGCTTCAAAGTCACTGCATTTAAGCATATATTGAAGATGTTTATTAGATTTTGATCTTTGTTAAAATGATAATACCACTTGGCAGCGAAAGACTCTGTTAGGATGATTCTGGAAGATTGAATATGGGGTGTTTCCTGGATTTCTTCAGCTGAAACGAGAGAAGTTATCAAAGGCAACAATGGAGGATGAGACACTCTGAAGGCTGATAAACAATGGCAGAGGAAAGAGTACCAACTGTCGCCAAACGGTCATTGACGAGAATGCTTCTTTGAAGCATGAAGGGATATCTTCCCAGGCAATAAACTCATGTATGAATATGGAGAGAGAAGGAAAGAAGTCATTAAGGGGGACCCTTGGCTAGGGTAGTGCATTTGTATATTGGAAGCTGACGATTTTGTACTTAGATAATTAACCACACCGAACCATACCGAGCTTTTGAGATGAGGGCTCAGGAAATTTCAGCGTGGATGAAAATGAGTAAGTGAGTAATGACAGCCGCTGAATTGCTGAAATGATATATATCTTACTTAAGTTTCAGAGGTAACCGACCAAGATAGAGAGAGTTCAAGACACTACGCATCCAAACTGCTTGCTTGGACAATAGACTTCAACTTTTTTTTACTTATAATACAATGAAAAAGAAAGCTGAATTGAATATTATACATGGTAAATATAAATTTTAAGGTCAAATACTCGGCAACTGAAATCAATTGGAGCCTGTCTTAACAACCCCGGAACGCGAGGTAGCGCTGCTGCTAGTAGTTTGTGCGCAGTTTTGCGAAACGTAGCAATTCTGCAACAATATTGCCCGATTTCATAGGCTAAACTTCAGATAGAGTAATTTTGAAGGTGGCCATTCGATAGAGCACAGCATAGGGAGTTCAGTGGTGAAGAGATCATTTGAATACGCCTTTCATGTCAGAAGTTATGATCAATAACACCTCGCGGCAGAAAACGAGGTTTTCCAGTAGGTAGTGGCGTGTTCAACGATTCATTGTGAAGCTCGGGAACATGATATCGAGGATCTATGATCAACTAACAATGTAGAATTTTATCCTCTATCGATTCTCGAAGGTCCCGGGTCTCTGTCTTCAAAAATGTGGATTTCTGTAAAAGAAACCACGAGATGGTGTAAAAAGTGCATTGCTGTCTGCGATTGAGGTGCCGCTGCTCTGTGGGTGCCGCTGCTCCTTTGCGCGCGTGATTCGACAGCGCAAATCGGGTTCATAGTTTATTTCTGTGTACTTGCTCGTGCGTGTGTTTGGGCCGTTGCCTATTTTGTATGGCTTTAGCCTTCCTTTCAACTTTTACACGTGACATTTTTGATTAAATCATGCTGTGTACTAGTTCAGTAATCCCTGTGTAGTATAGACATTTAACTGATGTATTATTTTGGTACAGCTGCAAAATAACATTTTGACTAAACTTTAGTGACTAACTATAGTAAATGAAGAAGGCTGAAGCTTGAGTATTCATTCAATATTTTGATTACAATCTAGAAATGCTTTAAATGTGTTTATGGGCGCTGTGTCATTGTGTGTATAGGATTCGCATCTTTTTGTGTGTTTTGTAATTGGGCACGAGTGTAGGGGTACAACTACATGATTATGGATATCGAGAATACCAAGGCTAAGATAATACAGTTCTGACTACAGGGTGCGCCAAAAGTCTTGTCCCCTTTTACTTTTTTGATTATTTGAAAAATACAGCAGATATTTCGATTCTGTAAAAGTTTCTTTAAATATAACCAAAGAATGGCGGATTCTGAGATTTTCAGGTTGCTGTGACGTCCATAGCAACCACACGAGTTCCCATAGCAACCGACCTAAAGATCGAAGATTTTTGGCATTTTTGACATATAGATCAAGACCAAATTTAATGTTTTGATTGGTCATGATAAAAAATAGATATTTCGATTCTGTGAAAGCTAAAAGTTTCAGTCAACGCTGAATTCAGCGATTTTCAGGTTGCTACGACTTTCACAGCAACCACACGAGTTTCCATAGCAACCGGGCTTACATTAACCCCAAATTCCACCCAAGGAGACTACTTTTAACATGCATTGAACCCCTATTGAGCTACCTTATCGGACATAATTATCACGGACTTAAGTTTCACGGACCTAAAATTTCACGGACATTAATATTCACGCTCGATCCTGCCACTTTAAATTTCTGGAAAATCTCGAAATTTTCGGTTCGATTTTTTCCATTTTTTCCACGATTTGAATTTCAAGATTTTTCTAATAATATTTCTTTGATTAATATGATAAATTTCCATATTGCAGGTTTTGAGCTTAAAAAAGAAGCATAATTTCCTTAAAAATTTATCGTTGCGTTTAAAGAGATACAGTCAGAAATTTCGCGTCTCTACCCTAGAAATTTTAAGAGGAAATACCGGACTTAATTTTAACGGACCTGAAAATCACGGACATAAGTATCACGGACAAATTTTTCATGGACATAAATATTCACGCTGATGTGCTCAGCGTGAATTTAATGTCCGTGATA
Source organism: Beroe forskalii (assembly GCA_011033025.1). Lineage (NCBI taxonomy): Eukaryota > Metazoa > Ctenophora > Nuda > Beroida > Beroidae > Beroe > Beroe forskalii. Next base: position 51,991 of record WFMF01000427.1, read on the forward strand.
ATTATGTCCGAGGTAGATTCACTGTAATTGAACATTTTGTACTTGTAGTGTTTATTACCCTTTCTACCAGCAATAAATTTTTTTAAAGAAGCCCAGATACTTCCATTTTGAGTCTGGTTGCTATGGAAACTCGTGTGGTTGCTATGAAAGTCATAGCAACCTGAAAATCGCAGGATTCGGTATTGACTGGTTATGATCACTGAAACTTTTCTGTTTTGATAAGTCCAGATTTATATGTCAAAACGCCAAAAATCTTCAATTTTTAGTTCGGTTGCTATGGGAAATCTCAGAATCCGCCATTCTTTGGTTATATTTAAAGAAACTCTTTACAGAATCGAAACATCCGCTGCACTCTTCGAACGATCAAAAAAGTGAAAGGGGTCAAGACTTTTGGCGCACCCTGTACAATACGGGATTTACCGGCATTCAAATTCAATGCGGTTAGCGAGTATGGAAGGCTGGGAATAGGGGGAGACATTATGACCCAAGTATAACATCGACTAATAACACGTATATGATCTTAACAGCGACACCCATATCATACCCATTACCCAAGCTTCCCTTACACATGGGATTACCTCTTACCAAAGCTTCCCAAAACAGCGCTTCCCTGAATCTTGGTATTGCCTGATTTTCTGGGGCTCACGTCTATTATACACTATACACGGTACTAGCCCAAACTAGACTCACCTCATTGCCGGGCTTCACAGTTCACCATACGCGGCTCCAGCTATATATAATCCATGTATTTGGCTCCCCCGTATTAACTCGTACTCCCCCATATTAACATGGGCTCCCCCAATCTCCCATATAAATTCGGGTTCGCCCATACTAATTTGGGTTCCCTATGTACAAACTCGGGCTCCCCATACAAACTCGGGCTCCCAGTCCTCAATACTATCTTTCACTGCCCAAACCCCCATTACGACTTGAGCTTAGCCGTATTAATTTAGGCTCACCCATACTAATTTGGGCTCCCCCATACTAATTTGGGCTCCCCATACAAACTTCGGACCCCCAATACTATAAATTGGGCTCCCCAATCCCCCATATTGGGCTCCCCAATCCCCCATATTAATAATTCCTCCATATTGATTCCCCTATACGCAATGAAAGGCTTTAGTTTATTGAATCAGACATTGGCTTCCACGCCTTGAGACGGGCATCGCATTGTAGCAATGAACAATAACAACGGTGGGCTTAAAGTACTTCTACACCGGCAACACTCACCCGAGCCAATACTTCATACACTGGAAATAATTTAATGCTAAATTGGGCAAATTGGAAGAACACCGATTTTCAAAAAGTGGTAACAGAAGTGGAAGCGCTATTTCTGTCTTACATCCCAACTGTAACCCTAACATTCGTGGCTAAACCTTATCCTAATCATAAACAGTTAGGTTTTGGTCGATGGTAAGGGTTATGATTTGGAATAGTGTTTCCACTTATGCTTCCTTGTTTTGAATGTGGTGGAGCGCGAGTCTGTATAGGGCCCCGAGTTTGTATGGGGCCGAGTTTGTAATTGTATGGAGATCTCAAATAGTGTGGGGACTGGGGAGCCTAAATTAATACGGGGAGCCCACGTTAGTACTACGGGAGTACGGGGAGCTAATGTTAGTGTGAGGGAAGCCCAAGCTATGGTGAAGCCCAGGATAAAGTGGAGCCAGGTACAGTGAAGCCCAAGGTAAGGGGGAGCCTGCAGTGGCTGGTATGGGTGATGCCATGTTTGAGGGTAAGCCCACAACATCAGTGAAGCCCGAGGTTCGGTGGAGCGTGGTATGGTGAAGCCCGAGGTGAAGGTAAGGGTGAGTCTGGTACGGGTAAGCCCCTGTATCGGGGTTATCCCGGGGCATTGGTGAAGCCCAACGTTAGGTGGAGCCGGGTACGGTGAAGCCCGGCAATGAGGTGAGTCTTTGGGAATATTACGCATGTTAACGTATGATGATGACGTCATTTTAAAGCTTCGTGCGGAATGAAAATATGGGGATATTTGTAAAAAATCCCCAAATTTCGTACCCAAATTTTTCTCATTTAAACTGGCTAACAGGCCTCCTTAAACCGGAGAGGAATAGCGAGAAACCATGCAAAATCGGTAACGGGCCAAACACATGCACGATCAAGTATACAGAAATAAACTGGGAACTTGATAATTTGCGCTGTCGAATCACGCGCGCATAGGAGCAGCGGTACCTACAGAGCAGCGGTACCTCATTCGTAGACAGTAATGTACTTTTTTACACCATCTCGTGGTTTCTTTTTATAGAAATCCACATTTTTGAAGATAGAGACTTGGGACCTTCGAGAATCGATAGAGGATGGAATTCTGCATTGTTGGTTGATCATGGATTTTCGATGTCATGTTCCTGAGCTTCGCAATGAATCGTTGAACACGCCACTGCTGGGGGGCCTCGTTTTCTGCCGCGAGGTGTTGTTGATCATAACTTCTGACATGAAAGGCGTATTCCGGTGATCTCTTCACCACTGAACTCCCTATGCTGTGCTCTATCGAATGGCCACCTTCAAAATTACTCTATCTGAAGTTTAGCCTATGAAATCGGGCAATATTGTTGCAGAATTGCTACGTTTCGCAAAACTGCGCACAAACTACTAGCAGCAGCGCTACCTCGCGTTTCGGGGTTGCTTAAAGTCAGTCCACCTACACCCGGAGCCTGGTGGTCAGATGACAGCTGGAGCTCCTGAACACAGTCCACGAGATGATGAGGTCCTCTCGTGACCGTATAATGAAGTTAAGGTGAGAGATTAAATACTTAGCCCATCGAACTAGAAAGTTTCTGGAACGAGATGGTGGAATACACCGTGGCGGTTGTGTAGGAGGGATCCAGAGCAATTGAGAGAAACCTGCTGAGGGAACAGGCCAACGCTATGCAGTTCCTGGACAGTTTGGACATTCCTCGTCGCCAGACGTGGGAGTGAGATGATGGCCGACCTGCACATGGCCTTCAGGGACCTGAGGAACCTGGCACCAGCCTGACACGTCTTGGTTTAAGGTGCAATTACGACGTTAAATATGTCAATATAATATGCATATGATATCATTGCATGTAAGAGACAGTGGGTCTCACTAGACTAGTTTAAATGTGGGGTATCATATTATGAATGCTTTCGCATTTTGAGAGCAAGAAAGAGGTTGAGGTCCTCTCGAGAGTCGAGAGGTACGGCGAGAGATTGGATACCGAGCTGATCGAACTAGAAAGTTCCTGAATTTCCAAAGGAACAAGATCATAGAATATACCGCAGCGATTGTGGAAGACGGATCCAGCGAATTTTTAACAAATCCACAGAGTTTTAGTTTTATCAACAAGATTTGGTAGATATCGCGATACGTCCTTGATTTACTTCTCCCTCTCTTTTCTCTAAAATAATGGCTGAATGTAAAGCTTTTATTGGTTGCTTCACTAGAGAATCGACGATAAGAATAGATAAGCCTTAATAATATGAGTATAATTAATGCACACGAGCATAAATTGTATTGATAACTGTACAAATATAGGTTTCTCAACTATGTTAAAATCAAAGACATCACATGGCAAAGCACACAGGTGGCAGACAATGTGTATCGTCTGCTGTGTACGTACTACGTGCCTTTATAAGTTTATATCCGACACGGACAGTCCCTATTATTCCGGAAACAAGAAGTCGAGAAGTAGAAACATTTACAATTTCCTCAAACACCCCAGTCCGATGACTTCGATATAAATTTTTAATTACCCATCCCCTAATTACCTAATCGCTTGCTCCATCACTGCCCCAGCACAGGGCTGCAGATCATAAGCTTCTCACACATTCCGGGTCTGAGAACTGGAAAACTGCGACAGCTCCTAATACATTTCTTTCAATACTCAACCATCATGTTGATGTTTCTCACAGTTATCTTTATACTGTAAGTACAAGAATTCTATACTGTTAGGAAATTGGCATTCGAATTAGCCCAGCTAAATGAAATTACTAAAAACTTCAATATATCTAATAAGATGGCTGGTTATTTTTGGCTGTATGGATTTTAAGACGACACCCTGAAATTACACAGTTAGGGGAACCTGAAAAAAATTAATAGCAAGATCAAGGTCTTTCAATGAAACTAACATTTTAGAACTATATCAAAAATACCTCGATGAACATAACTTTTAGCCCAAAAAGAATGTTCAACTGTGACGAAAAGGGGTTTAAACTGTTCCATACAATCCTCCAAGAATTTTAGCTCAAAGAGGGATTAAGAAAGTCGGGACGGTTGGAAGTGCAGAGAAAAGGAATCTGCAAAGAAAAAACAATTTTTATGTTCTGTGATTGTGCAGAAGGCAATCTTATACCCCAAATGGCTATTTTTCCGAAAGTGAAAGATAACCGAGATCTTCTCCACTAGGTAGTATCCAAGCAAGTGAAAAAGTGAATAACAAAAGAAGTTGGATGGTAAAAGATTCGTTCATTCAGTGGCTAAACTTATTGCTTTTTCGAAATACCACCCATGTTTCGTTATATACTTGATGGCCATAAAACCCACGTCAAGTCAGTTGAAGCCATCAACATTGCACGTGAAATAGGAATAGAAGCCACTGGATGTCACCTGTACTTGAGGTTCATCTTTGGCACAGAAAAAATCTGACCAACATCCTCAAAATAGAATCAATCACGTTACTGAGCTTTTTCGCGACCGGAAGTCAAAAATAAAGCTCCTTTGCATCAGCTTATAAAGAAAATAGATAACCTCATTGTTATTACGTGTGGGACACTTAGTCGCAGATCTCCGGCTAGGAAACGGAGTGAGGTGTGCCTGAAACCGACATATCGACACTCGTCTCCTCCTCCAGCGTAAAGTCCATCTCGGATTCCTCCAGTGAAGAGGAGGAGTATTCTTCACGCTACATGGAGGCTGGAAGTGAAGTTGACGAGAGTCCACTTCAGCTAGAAAGAAACCGTGGGTGGCTGATCCACCTTCTCCCAGCACCAGGTTAGTGTACACAACCTGCAGGTGTGCAGACCGAGTCGAATCACACAGGTTATCTATAACTACGTTTGTTAGGCAAGGAGAGACAAACCAGAGTACAAAGCGTGAGGAGAGCCAACTGGGCATCTGGTCCTTGGAACAGGGTGGCAACCAACACACTGGTTGAGAGAATATAAGTGACATTCTAACCTTCCTCAGGAACTCCCGAACTTGTATAGGAAGTTAAGTAAGTACAGTGGTGCTGGCACAACACCGAGAGTAGCAAATGGCGTATATTAGTCAATTTTGTATGAATATGAACAAAAACCGTGCCCTTTTTTCCTTGGTTTCATATACATAGTTTGATAGTTTATTGCTATGACAGTGCTATACTGAAACCGCCTAGTGAGCTTTGTATTAGCTAATCAGCTAACCCACCAGCTAGTTGATTTATATTCTACCAGAGTTTCATCATGCTTTCTTTTATCATCACGGAAAAGAAGTGCACTCATGACTTGTCCGAATGTCTGCACTGTCATATGAAGAGATCTTGAGAAAGTTCGCAAGACCCCCTGAATCAGAAGAGCACAAAGTAAGTAAAATTTTAGACGTTTATATTTCGAAGGGGGTTATGCTGACACCGAAATGTTAAAACTTTAATGACGGTAAAACGTAGGGCTGTCAGAGTAGTTGCATAAGTAATGTGACCTCACATTAATCTTGTCCCACGATGGAAGCATTTCAGTACTCAGAACTTTAAACCAGAACTATTTTGAAGAAGAAACAACGACACCAGGACCATAACATGCAAGTGATTTAATGCTTTGCGTAATTTTTCTTCTCCTGGTATATTATTCGTGTTTTTGTAAGGGACAGCGTTGCTCAAAAGGATGCGAGGGCAAATCTGACCGATGGTGAGCAAGAAATACTGAGGCGTGAGATGAATGATTTAGATCTGTTGATGGTTCGAAATGCCAGATGAAAAAGTATAATAAATCAATCCATGTCATCAATATGTTTGTCTAAGTATGGTTTGGTGCTTCATAATCGACATTTCAACTGTGCCTCACTAGATCACTCAGCATTTAGTTTAAATAAATATATAAAGTTCATATATAAAGTTTGATAACACTGAACACCTAATAGAAGAAGTAAGCGATAAGAAGTAAACTTGTAAGGACCGCGACCTAGATTTATTGTTTTCACTAGAAATGGCGGCAGGGTAGTAAGGATGTGATATCGAGAGAAAATGAAAAGAAAGGGCAATGATGGACTGATAAATTTGATTATTTATTTTATTTATTATTATTTGTCAGTTCCCAGAAGATGAAAAGGTGAAGATATCTATATCAAGCATGACGAGAAAGCACATGTTGACCCAGGTTGCATTTCACCATCAGAGTTACGGTGTTTCAAAACAACATTCTCTGACAGGACAAGTACTTCAGTACTTTCTTTATGAGCAGGAAGAAACGGATCCTCTTCCTGACGAACTCAGTGCTCCAATCCACTCCGGAGCACCTCTTCTCTCAGCTATACAACCATCTCTGCGTGACAACCATCTCTGCGTGAAGAAAAAGAACTAATACTTGACTGGCATCAAACCAGGTAATGAGAAGGAGGAAACAAATCAAGCGTAAGGCCGGTGAGCTGACCCTCATCGAAAGGGAATCGAAGAAAGTGAGCCGTGAAGTGTTACTCGCAGATCCTAAGACGTTCACTGTGCTGATCTTCACAAAATGTGCGAGAAAAAGAACTAATCTTGACTGATCTTCTAAAGTTTGATGCAGAATCTAAGCGCTGCAGCGTTCTTATCATCTCTATGGGCATCAACGACCTGAGCACGCGCAAGAATGGCAGGGCTCCTTTCACTGGTCACGCCTGTGAGGATTTAATTGAGAGGAGAATGGGGCGGAAGAATCCTGAGACCACTTTCGTGTTCACCTCTCTGTTCGACACCGCACATCAGTGGCTCACCAAGGAGGTAGATTCATTCAACAGGACAATGTTTGAGTTGTCGCTGTATTGTAGGAATCTGGAGTTCTTGGACACGAATAGGATACCAGATCATAAAATAAATGACTTTATTCTTGTGATTTTGGTCTATTGTATATATGCTATAAATATAATTTTTAAGGCGTTAGTGCCACTCTGGTTAGGAGTTCCAAAAAAAAAATAAATTACCACTTCCATACATCATATTCTGCCAGCTAAGATAAAAAGGTCATCGTTTAACTTTGATTATACAAGGGAAGGTTATCAAACGCAGACAATGTTGACGTATTGAAAGGTTCAATGAGCAGTCAAGTTTCTGAGCAGCAGAGCAACGTCATGAGTAGATGCAAGGATTTCTTAAAGAAGATGTCATTAGACAGCAACAACATCACCAGTTAATACTTTTATAGATCATCTTCAGTGTGCTTTCAAGCAATTAAGTGTTACATATTATTCTCTTGTAAATAAATAATTCAAATTCAGGTTGAAAATGACATGAAGAACTGGTCGAAATATCCCTAATATGACGGCGTTTTATTTTGTTTCAAAAGTTTGAAGACATAACCGTTTTGCACATAACACAAAGATAACTCCATTGTCACACTGACAGTATAGAGTGACCAAAGAAAGACGGTGTGAGTGAGAACAGAAAGATTTCCCTATAAAGATGTCATCAGTCTATGTCATAGTCAATTGCTATGAGATCCAAAATCATAGCAATTGACTATGACATAGACCAGCTGGGAGTATGTCAAGGGGAAGTCGGTGGTATTAACCTCCTGGTACACACCGAATGGAAGCTATCTAGTCTTCCTGCTCTCCCTGATGTGCCTGTTGGGATGGGCAATACTCACACGTGGGGAGTGGAAAACTCCACATTTTATCCCGCTAGAATCCCAAACCAAATCACAGATGCTGTGAGAAGAGACGTAAATCAACTTGTCCGATCCACCCTCGACATCAACGTTGCTAATAATATAACCTATGTGAAAATCATTCGCAAGCTGGGGCTTTTAATAGAGAGTCACTCAGTAAACGAAAGTTATCTTTGAAGACATCACCGTTTTGCAAATTGCACATCATTTCATTTAGGAACATGAAGAAGGAACCCTCAAGATAACTCCATTGTCACAGTAGAGAGCGACAAAAGAGTGACAGTAGTCAATGAGAATAGAACCTGGACAAACTTAACAAGAGATCTAGGAATGTTGATGAGTAAAACCATCGGACTGATTGATGACATCACAACTATTAATCCAGATGGTGTTTTCAGTCAGCATGATGCTCACTCTTAACAAGAAGAATAGAGTTACTGATGGTGCTATTGTAATAGACTCAAATGTGATCATACTTGAGGGTAGAATTATATTTATGATAAAAAAAGATGATTTTTTCGAAAAATAACATAGCCAGGACCCCGGTATCTACTATCTACATGAAAAGAAGAAATGAGTAACGATACGATATGGAGAGAGAATGAGTTTAACAGTTCCCAGAATATGAAAAGGTGATGGAATCTATATCCAGCCTGGCAAGAAAATACACGTCGGCATCACGCCGACCCATGGTGCCTTTGATTCTCAGAGTCACTGTGATTCAGAAGAACATCCTCTGACAGGTGAAGTAATGCAATCAACTTCAAGTAGTCGAACAACAGAACAACATGATTCGAGCAGATGCAAAAACTTTTTGAATTCAAAATGTCATCAAACAGCAAATATTAACTGTTTTGCACCTCATGCTTATAATAAGGGTCCTTAATAACAAATCACTCGAATACTTTAACATCGACGAAATGGAAGAGATACATCCGGAATAAAAGAATACACATAATTAAAGACAATGTAAATGCGTTCATGAGAATCTGCTGGATCAAACTATCATATAAATTGAAGGGATGGTTCAGGACAACAATGCAAATATTCGATATTGGAACATATATATCGAAGCTATGAGAAGAAATTTCAGCAAATCAGATTTAGCAGTACGTTGAATAAAAGCTACTAACTAATCAACTAAGGAAAGAGCAGAACTTTTCGTGTAAAAGTTTAGCGGATCCACTATTTGGTTGGCCCGTTCGACCCGTGAATCTACTACCTGGTGGGACCATGCAGCGGGAACATGTCACAAGAGGATGAAGAAATCTTCAACGACTGCCTAAGATTCAGAAGTCCAGCAGCACATCAGGGGACTAACAGTAGTCCGCCACCACAGCCGGGGGTAAAGTGTAAACATGTGATATAGATCAATCCATGTTATAAATATGTCTAGTAACGTCTGTGACGTCACAGTGAATAGGGGTTCATTTCTAATGTACCTCCCTAAATTAATGTGTTTATAGTTTGACTGTAACATCAAGTCATAAACCTATTATCAAGTTTTATAACACTGAAAGCAGTATCAAGCAATCAAAAGTGCACTCGTTACTGTCGGGACCTCGCCCCTCGGTATCTTCAAGAAAGCCACCCGTACCAGTCTTCATATCACCGTCGGGTAAAAATGGCGGCAAAAGTGGCGCGGCTGAAATAAATCTGTACGCGCACGAGAGAATTACAAATAAGTATTCGCGCGTTACAGACAAGACAAGATACGATAAGAAAATTGAGACATTCTGATTATCCTACTATTCACGATCATCTTTCATCAATGATCAGTCGATCAGACGAGACTTTCAGAGGAAAGGTCTCGTTGATGCTTGTTAATTAGAAATGGGGTATGTACGATTGATCATAGTTTGCAAGTCCTACTGAACCACTCAGTATAAAGAGTAAAAAATGAAATTGAAGGGTTGCATTGTAGCACAGGCCGTCCAATAACAAGAGAGGATTTGAACGCTGCTGAGATGAATTCTGGCTACAGTACTTCAGAAGCATCATATATAGGATTGAGAAGCTAATAATTGAAAAGCATCGAGCCTTATAGGACACACTGGCCCTCATCAGAGGAATTGTTCAAAAGCAGTTTTCAAATAACAAATTCAAAACAGTTTACAACTTTACAACTGAGGATAAGCATGAAAATGGTTATTGAATAGAGTCCAGCCCTCAACACCGATCAAATTCGAAAATGCCAAATCACAATTTTCAGATATTGTTCATTACAGATTATCATGCTTCTATGATTACTCATCTTCATGGTTAGGAATTCTAGAATCTAAAGATGAATAAAACTTCGAAGATATCAGATTCCTGACTAAGTGACTATAACTTGTTGTGTCATCGATTTCCTCTCAAACCAAAACTAAAATAATTCACAAGAGAGGCTTGCGAACATTCAGGTGGTTCAGCATTGCGAGGGTTCACTTTGCGAGGGTTCACTTTGCGAGGGTTCACTTTGCGAGGGTTCACTTTGCCAGGGTTCACTTTGCCAGGGTTCACTTTGCCAGGGTTCACTTTGAGAGTCACTTGAAAGATTGGCAATGCCTCGTGGAAGCACGGGATGATGGGCTTCCTGAACACCTTACAGCCAGCACCTTGAGGTCTGAAGTACAGAAACTGCAAAGCTGGGTACAATATTATTTTATTAGAGGTTGCTTGCGTGTAACCGGGATATTGAGTTGTACCCTTTCCAGACTTCTATGAACCTGGATCAAAATCTGTCTAAATCAGGTTAATAAACTGTAGTAACCTAGAAGTAAGATATTTCGAACGTGTGTTGCTAGCGGGCTACTTTCTAGGAATCGTAGCTCTTTTGGAGAATACCTTTGACGTGGGACCGCCGTGACCCAGACGTCAATTTATCGTCGTTGAGATTCCGGAAGATACTTCTCAATCCAATTAAGTGATGAGATATTATCCCCCCATTAATTTATTACTTTATTGGATCTGACCTGCGCGTGTATCTGAGGTCCACGTTAGCAACACGTGTGTATGAAAGCTGGATGGATTGGGAATTATGGACGTGTACCCTGAAAGCAGATCATTAACAATGCAATGGTGAAAAAGATATAATAAACTGATTGCAGAATTCAGGCCTCAACATCACTCGGATGCAGCCTCTCCGGACTACACGAGAGATATATAAAGAAGAAAGTGGGTATTTGCCAGTAATGAACATTGCAACGTCAATGTTAAGAACGCATCATACTCTACTCCAAAGTCACGACAGTGTGTAAAAATGGCTTTTGGACAGATAGCTAATTAATATCAAATTATGGTGATTCGGTAATCTGCCGATGTGCCCGAGGTGTACCCAGGTTGAGCCCCAGGTGTGCATCGGCAGATTGCCGAGTTACCTAAATTAGCTATAAATTAGCCAAGTATTAAAATAAGTGTTGTGTATTACTAAAAGCTGGTTATCTATGGTTTACCGTTATTACATACATAGGTACACATTTGATAGGTGTGATAAGTATTCCAAATAAAACGCAATTAAAAAGTATTGCTAATAAACACATAATGTTCAGTTGGTGCCATAAACTGTTGAGTTGCTCTGAAACAGAGAGTTCAGCTGGGAAAAGACGTCAGTGTGTCAGTGGGTTCGCGATTCCCGGAATCCGTTCATCATGCTAGAGATGATAACAGGTCCAGGCGAATAATATGTTGCAGCCGCTGTTTGGCAGTCATACCATTGCTAAAAATTGGAATAACTCATAAAAGTAAAGTCGACTAGCGTCGAGAATCTGAACAGACGCAAGAAAAGTTGGATAAAGGAGGAATATAAAGGGGATAGAAAAATTGTAATTGTCCAGTTCCACAATACGAACCAAAACGAGCTGACTTTTTGATGACTTCAATATGAAGGAGAAGAGGTGATAGGTGCTAATTTGATTTAAACTCATTTAAGAGTAACCAGAAAACTCGTTAAGATGATGGAGAGAATGCCCTAAAGCCAGTTTTGTGGAGGTTTCATAATATGTCAAAATCAGGCCCATATTACAGCCCTCAAGACCTTGTGTATGAAAAAAGAGTTGACAGATCCAAGGTTCTCGTGAAATAGTCGGAGCCACTCCCAAAAGGCACAAGAACCATCAGGTCAATGAGTCAGTATTTATCCAAGATGTATTAGAAAAAAGCCAAAGAGAATTTTCATCAAATCAAGAAAGTTATCTTGAACAATCAGTTTATTTGTTTATTTGTATGCTTTATAACTTCTATTTGAACTTGCTATTACAATTGTAAAGTAGTTATTCATCATTTATTACTTATTACTGTTTATTTATTAATTCTAAAATATGTCATCTCATACTTATCGATTCATTATCATTATTGAGTGATTGCAGTATAATTGGTATAAGTTGATATGATACCTTGAAAATGAGAAAAATACATTCAAAGATTTGATACTTAGAGTAATTATAGGCAAGCGAAGAGCAAATACAAGGGCAATAAGACAAAGAAATCGTCTTTTTGTGCCATTTTTCGCAATGAAACTGCTTCCTAGATATTATTAAGGGGTAAGGAAACCATTCATGATTATTCGGGTCAAGATTGAGCCACAAAATCACTTGATTTAGTTATTAAAGTATAGGTCACAGTACACCCCAAAATCTATTTTCGGACTCCTCGGGACCCCGGTCCCCTTAATGGGTAAACGATTAAGGTAAATAGGTTAACGAGGATACATTAGAGGCCTGTTCTAAATCAGTGGGTTCAGATAGCTGGTATCCGTAATTCCGCAACTTGAGAAGATAGCAGAATAGGGTCAATGGGGCAGCTGAGCAACAAGAAAATGTCCCCGTCAGCATATGCAGAGTACCAAAAGGTGATGAATCACTTACATTATAGATACTCTTTTGGGCTGCGGTGCAATAAGCGTCAGCCCAGGCAGAGTACTATAAGGTGATACACTTAACATTTAGGTTTATGAGTTATTTTTCATTATGCCAGTTCATGGCAAATTAACTTGTATCCCTTAACAGTGGATTAACAGTCTAATAAAACGAGAGAAGTACCAATTTATGAGTAAGGTAGGCAATGAGTTCATAAATACAAATAAATTAGGTTGCTTGGTATACATAGAAGTCTAGCCAACGGCAACCACTTAGTCTCACGGGCACACCTATTGTTGAGTTATTATTATCATTGATTAAATCAATATTATTAAAGCATTGTTTTGTATAGTCCATGAACAAGGGACATAGACTTATCATAATAATTTGGAAGCCATGAAGGAGAACGAATGCTCAAGTACAGCCAAAACTGTCAAAACTTAGAAAAAACGTACTAGGTAACAGTCATGAAAACAAAATAATTATTATCATTTTAGTAGCCAATTCACAAAAAATAGAAGTAAATAAACATGAATTCTACATATTTTATTGAGACCGGAAAAGAAGAAAAAGTTAAAGCCAGAGAGAACTCAATCAACATTCCCAACACTGAAGCAGTGTCGATGTTAAGGACTGAGTTCCACCCGTGGTTCACAGAACCCTGGGCCCTCCTTTGTGTCGCGCGTTATTGCACGTTTCTGCGCGGCTTTTACAGCTGGACCAGGGATAAGATCCTTCTGAGTTTTAAAACTTGGATGTTATCCTGATTGCAGTATCATTATGTACGCCACCAGAATACTGATTGGAACGTGTGCAATTCAAAGGTATAATAGCTACCTCATCAGCCACTACAAAGATAGTAGATACTCTATAGAAGTATAAATTTATATGCTAATATTTGGCAAAGTAACGCTAATAGTTGGCGAGGAGAATGGAGTCTGAAGAAGATTGAGAGCTTGTCGAAACCATTTGAACACATGCAATAATCGAGAATTGCATTTAGTAACTATCACGATTCGACAACGTGGAAATGAAGTTGTAGAAATCAAATGTCCATACAATTTGAGACAATTTCACTTTTGGCAGCAGCAGAAAGAAGTGAGAAAAGTCACAATCTCATAATATTATGTAAAATACTACCTACAATATAATCGATAAATAACCAGTGACCTTATCACTGAGAAACAGTTTTAAGATTTAACGAACGTGAGAGTAACAGCAGATTATTATATGTAGTAGAAAGTCGAGGAATACGTCCCAATTGACGAGAATGGGTTCAGATAGCTAGTATCCGTAACTATCAGACAAATATGTATATGAACCAAGCGACAGTTCATAGTTTGTGACATTAAAAAACCATTTTTTTTCTGTCTGTATCGGCCTCGACGTGGTTTGGGGTGGGCGGTGTTTAATGTTTAGGATGTGACTGATGCGTAAGGATATTGCAGATACTGACACGATCACTAACATAATACGATATATTATTTTGTTCTGACTGAAGCGAAAAATAGTGAACGCTGGCCGGAGGCCACGGGTTTTGCTAGTATTAGTAATTCTTCATTTTCTGTTATGAGAAATTACAGAAGCAGAGATTTACACAAGAGACTTATCACACCATACCTCTATTCAAGAAAACTGACAGGATTACCAAGGACCACCTTACTAAAGATGCATCTGTCTGTGTCAGACGATCTCTTCCTGAGACACTTCATTGGACAGCTGCCTCAAGTAGAAGAGACGGGCTAAACCTGCCAAGAGGTGTGCAGACTGTATCAGAGAGGTAAATTCCAGTTCACACCCGAACAGACGAGCTAAAAGGAACAATCTTGTAAAGTCCACAACATAAAGGTGTGAAAGATGTGGACTTGTTTAGTGAAACATGAAGCATCTTCGAAAGATTTGCTCCTCCTAATAACTGAGGCAATAGAGCACTAGAAGATCACATAAATATTAGTAATTCTTCATTTTTATAAGAACTTACAGAAGCTCAGATTACCTTACCAAGATAGCAAGAAGAGATTGACAAAACCTTTTACCAACTAATGGCTATTGAAAGAAAAGCCGCAAAGAATGATCGATCATGGCCAAAAGCTAAATGAATTTTAAGGACAAACAAGGTAAGATAATTATTCAGCTAAACTTCTTTCAATTACATAAACTTTGGTACTGAATAATATAATAAGAATTATTACCTACGAGGATTAAAAGGTGCAATACAAGGAGAAATTTCGACCACAGCTTAATAAACCATTTCTCATATGGTCTATCCGGAGAACCTACAATGCACTCCGAAGTACGAGCCTCAGGAACATGATTTCCGAGGGTAACAGCAGATGTCGCGGCGCCAACAAGATTTCCGGAACCAATCTTCTGGTCAGTCAGATCATCGAAAATCAGCGTTTAAAGCTTTAGTCAAAGTACCCCGAAGAAAATTTTCCTTTTTCAGTTTTACCGATTGGTCCTCATAAAATAAATAGTCAACCTTAATCAAGAGCAAATTTGTGTTTTCACTAAATAAGTTTCCATTAAGGATTTTACAAATCAATGGGAAATAAGATGTAAAAATTCGTTAATAAAAAGCCACCCTTTATATTTATTCATAGAATTCAAAAAATGGCAGAAAATGTCTCACAGCCTGCGATAAGACATCAGTTCAGCTATGCTTCAGTGGTGGCAAGGAAGCAGGTCACCTAGAAACACACTCAAGAAGGAAAGAAGTTACGAGGTGGCATTTGACGAGGAGTCAGACCCACCCCCGGGTAATTATATCACGCTAGTCACTTTGGGACATGCAGTGAAAGGGAAACGGATGTAGACCGGTCGATAAACAACTTTATCCCCTATTAATGATAGCTGTCTGTGTAATTTGTACCCTACAGGCCCCTTTTTACCAAACATCATTGAATGAGTATTATCTCCTTCAACTGAGGAGCTAAGATTACGCAGTTTCAATTTTCTGACAGACAAGGCCCATTTCAAATAAGAAATGTTGACTTTTTCCTGGTCAACATTGATTACTCAGATATGCTTTGACCTCAAAAATCGTATTTTTTGAAAAAATGAAAAAAATATTTACTTTTCATTTATATTTGGAGTTTTAGGACATAGGTGAATCGAGAGCCCCAAAAAATTTGCTCTGCTTGACTCATTACCCTTTTTCTATCATTACAAATGATTTTCTTGGCGCTCAGATCACTGAAATGTGGATTATAGCAAAATGAAAAGGGTGTCCAAAATGTCCCTTCAAGAGCATTTTATGCTTCAAAGCATATGACCCTTTTAAAGTGGTAAATTACGCTCGGTTTTTATGAAAAAGTTTCAAATATATTTTTGAGTATTATACGCCAAAACATGACACAATTTGAAAGGTAATTCTGAAAATTTCATTCTGTACAGGCCTTTTTGTAACATAAATTTTTCAAATATTGTATTTCAATGCTTCCATGGACTCCAATTCGTACATTTGGAAATGGTTTCATGGTTTTGATGAGCAAGACACTAACAATCTATCATCAACCACTTTTTTGACTCAAGGAACTAACTTTAATAAAAAATCAACAATGAAAGCAAATTTTTGCCATTTCAAAATGGGTCCTAGAAGGGACATTTTATTATTTTCCATAGTGAAAAGTCAGAAGCAGTGGAAAACTAACATGTATCTTTTACAGTGATCTTCAGTTAACCATGTTCAATGAAAATTGAAGGCTTAATAATATTTTATTTGCCATTTTAGAGCAATTTAGATAGCAGTGCTGAATATTCAACATCAATTTTCAAAATTGTGATCCATTTCTTCCAGTGAAAGGTATCAGTACATGTTATTTGTCATCACTAGGCATCTTACACGATCCTGTAACACAGAAACAACTTCAGAATCAAGGCAGGGACGGAATATCAGGCATTTTCTATCATCATCGAAATGTACCTTCTAGGGGACATTTTCAAATTCTTCAACCTAAAATTTCTCGTTTCCT
The DNA here is from genome assembly GCA_011033025.1 of Beroe forskalii. NCBI lineage: Eukaryota > Metazoa > Ctenophora > Nuda > Beroida > Beroidae > Beroe > Beroe forskalii. The sequence continues at coordinate 68,612 of WFMF01000427.1, forward strand.
TTTAAAAAGGGCCAGATGCACCGATGTTTCTTAAGAATAATAAGCTTTATATGTAACATAAAGTAATTATGCTTAACCAGTGAGCTGATTTAAACATGTTAAAGTGTGAAGCAAAACTACTATAAAAAATGTCCCTTAGGAGGAACATTTCTCTTGAACATGTCCTCTTGTGCCCAGAATTTCAAGATATATGATATAGAAAAAACAGTTGTTTTTGAAATCATTCTTTTACTGTCATATTTCATAAAAACTTTAGGCTGCCCATATCTGTAAGAGGGTGCAGTAAGTAACAGCAAATACGAAATTTAAGTCATTTTTTGGGGCAGTACTCAAAATGGGCAAGATATAACATGAAGTGATGAATTTTGCATAGAATTTTTTCATCAAATACTGTGCTATTAGTGTCTCCCTTGAAATAAAATAAGCCCAGACATCACAGGATTTTAGCAGAAGGTTAAAATAATGAAGGAATTATGAAGCCGGTTTTTATGGTTTTGAAAATGACCATTTCAACATCAATTGCAGAAAAATTGGGGCCAGTGCAAGAGGAATTGTTCCAGGTTTTGCCTACACCATTGACAGAGAGTGTGAGGCAAATTGAAACCATAAAAACTTGTTCCAAACATAGATAACTCGTGTTTTGTAAAAAGTACCATGGAAGGTACATTTTCTTGAAAATGTACCCTAGAAGGGACATTTAGACAGTTATCATTAAAGGACGAACACAGACCTCTTAATAAATAAACAACTTCATCCCATATCAACGGATGTGTACACTGTACAGACCTCTTAAATAAACAACTTTATCCCCAATTAACGGACGTGTACACTGAACATAGATCTCTTAGATAAACAAATTTAATAATATACAGCCAAATTACTCAATTTAACAATAAATACTTCATGACTAGCCTGGAATTTGTAGGAACTATAGTATTAGTTTATCCTACTACCTATAAACATTCGTGTCTCTTCTTTTCTCCCTAAACTTCAAAAGTGTATACACTTGAACTGGTGGCCTCGGTGGGATTACATGAGAAATGAACTGTACAAATAATATCAAATCAAACATCTTGGCCGAGGTACAGGATGAAGAATAGCTCCTTCATAATATGCCTTGCCCTCATCAAGGCATTCACCGTCGGGTCTCGGCCCGGTGCTTCCAAGGTCTCGGGGTAGGTCAAGCTTTTCGCACGATGCTTCCACTTCAACAAGGTCGCTTTCCTCATCGGCCTGGTAACTCCTTCAACTCTCATGACAGCTCTTTCAAGCGACTCCAACCAGATTCCCAGGCAGTAGATCAGTTGCCCAAAGATAGCCCTGAAACATTCATGTGGTCCATCCCGACCGTAGGACGATCGTCCATAACTCAAAGAACGCAACGTTAAGTTGCTGCCGAGCAAGACAGTGGACAACAAGGGCTCAACAACGTCTCCCAGCTCCTCCTGGCCTGGATCCTTCTCCACAGCTTGTTCCCTTTCTGCTTCACCATCCTCCACCAGCAACCTCTCTTCTTCCTCAATGTTCAGCTCCAATACAAGATTCTCCATGTCAGTCGTGTGTGGCAATAGAGCAAAACTAGTGGGTGTTTCAAGCAATGACAGTTTTGTACTATTATACGATTAATTAGAAGGTGAAATGATACTGTACCGGTGTAACCAAATTATTGAGTATACCTTATTGTAGGAAATTAAGCACTCAGAAAATTAAGCACCAATGCCTCGAAAAGGGCTTAATTTCATGGTGCTTAATGACATGCTGGCTTAATTTTTGTAGGCCTTGATTTTCATATAATTTTGGGATTTTTAAATGTCAAAAAATGTTCAATATTTTGCTATATTATGTACAGTGGTAATTTAGAACAATGGAAGTAAAGAATCTTAATAATAATTTAATGATGAATTGAAAATAATGGAATTACCAAATATCCTCGTCACAAGCCTCCCTCTCCTCGTCTTCAGCTTCCACAAAGTCTTGGTTCTACATCCTTTTGAATCATCCTTGTCAGATCTTTAAATGCTGTAGCTCTCCTTGATGTACGCAGAGATCATCAAAAAGTCTGACCTGACTCTTGATCTACAGACCTCCTTGTGTGATTGGTGACCGGAACTGTTCTTCAGTCAGAACTTAAATCTGTTTTACATAACAGACACACATTAAAATTTGCATGTCATCTGAATAAATTGTGAAAAATTTAATCAAGCCTACAAGTAATTAGGCCTACCTGAAATCAAGCCTTCATGTAATTAAGCACCATATGTGTTAAAAGGGCCTAATTTCATGGTGCTTAATGACGTGTAGGCGTAATTTTTTGAGTGCTTAATTTCCTACAATAATGTAATTGCTGGAATGTGAACATAGCATACGTATTGGATAAGGGTAGCCGTATACCCGTATCTGTATCAAGGGATATACAACGTTCAGGTTTGTGAGTGGATCTCATATAATATCGTTTTTATAATTCCCGCCCTGGCCAGGGCGGTAACCCCCCGCGGTAAAAAGAAAACTGGCCAGGGGTATAAGTTAGAGATTTGAGTGTCACAGGGTGATATAATATATAGCATGATAATTGGGAGCAAATTTGGAAAGCCGAGATGTCAAGAACGGGAAATGGTAGAGCCATGATCGAGGTCAGGTTTTGTTGATCTAAGATGGGAAAATGTTATAGGCTATAAGAGAAGTTCTGGTGACGTCATTTTCACGTCATTATGACGTCATCAACTTAGCGAAATTTTATTGCTTTTTTAGCGAAAATAGGCCATTTTTGAGCGCATTTTTCACCAAGAAGGAAAAGCGATAGCTCAAAAATTTTGAAAAATCGTTAGTTGGAAATTTAAAGAGCTTTCAGAAAATCATATGGATCATTGGGCTATCTCGTTTTTTTATCGAGATATACGCGATTTTCTAAGGTACGGTGAAAAATCAATTTCAAAATTTTAGGAGAAAAACTTAAAGAGTGATATGTCAAGAACTGCAGCTTATCTTGAGATGAGACCGGTCAAAGTATGTTGTACTAAGGCGGAACTGTCTTATAGGCTATATGGGAAGTTGGTTTGAGCTTATTTGGGTGCTGTGATGACGTCATCAAAAACGCGTAAAACCACTTAAATAGCGTATTTTGTGATAGAACGCTTTTTTGCGCTACTTTTACATCTCCAACTCATAGAGTTTTCATCGGATTATGTGGGTCCGAATAACGGGGGTCAGAATAAGGGGGGTCCGAATATCGGGGGTCCGAATAACGGGGGTCCGAATAACGGGGGTCCGAGTAACGGGGGTCCGAATAACGGGGGTCCGAATAACGGGGGTCCGAGTAACGGGGGTCCGAATAACGGGGGTCCGAATAACGGGGGTCCGAATATCGGGGGTCCGAATAACGGGGGTCCGAATAACGGGGAAATATACGATGGACTAGTGAAGCACGTGAGTTCACGCGGACGTTTTGTAGAAATTAGGGGATTTGAAGAAATTGATATTTACGCAGGATTTTCGACTTGATTATGTTGAAATGAGTTTAAATACGACTAATGCACATGAAATTAGATCTGGTTGCCATATTTTAGCACGTGAGTACACACGGACGTTTTGTAGAAATTAGGGGATTCGAAGAAATTGATATTTACACGGGATTTTCGACTTGGTTACGTTGAAATGAGTTCAAATACGACTAATGCACGTGAAATTAGATCTGGTTGCTATTCTTCAGCACGTGAGTACACACGGACGTTTTGTAGAAATTAAGAAATATATCAATTCTAGTAATTCCAAGTAAGAATAACTTAGTTTTGGACTTCCTCAGGGTGATTTATGTAGACTTGCGTGTGGGCTAGTAACGAGGGTTCGGACTACGTGAGGGCAAGTTACGTGGGTCCAAACTGCCTTTGGGCAAGTAACATGGGTTCAAACTACATACATCTGTCAGTATCATAAAACCGTTGGACGGTTGGTCTAGTAACCCCCCGCGAGTTTGGATGTGACAACGGAACCTGAAAGGAGACAAAATGGGCTGATCACATCCAAACCAGCGGGGGGTTACTAGACCAACCGTCCAACGGTTTTGGTGGTATTAAGTAGATATTATTTGCATGAGAAATATTTCGATTTTAGCACTGTCAGTGACAGTGGTGATAAAAATATTAGATAATTAATATTTTCATTTCTATTTTGGGGAGAGTTTTAGTAGTATCCTTATCTCTTTTAAAGTGTATACACTTGAAGTATACTGCCAACAACTACAATGGTGAAACCAGGAAATAAAAGACACCGATCTACCGTCTCTTGGCAGTGTAAACTCAATATAAAATATTGAACTTATTCTGAATATTGCAGTGTTTATATTTTGAAGTTGAATGCACCAAAACGCATCGAAATCACCAATAAATCATAATATTCCAACTGAAAAATTGAAAATAATTCATTATATTCATAACAACGCTTCAAAAAATTACTGATGGCGTATGATAAATGATAAGATGTCTAAAGATAAAATTTCTGATAAGAAATACTGTGACAAGAACCCAGAAAATGAGCAATTCATGAGAATCTATAAATTGGCTTGCATTTCTGGTGTTGTGTAATGTGTAGGTACCAACTTTGTTGCAAAGATATACAGAAAAAGCGTTCTGAATACACGTATCCTGCAATAACAACTGCAATAACAACTGCAATAACAACTGCAAACGAATGCTTCAATCATTTCCTAAGAAGATTAACATCAATACCATACTACGCAGTCTGATTCACAAATTGGAGCAATGCTGAAAACAGTAGCGTGAGTGAGAATGGAGGTAATTCCCGCCCTGGCCAGGGCGGTAACCCCCCGCGGTAATAAAAAAGACTGGCCAGGGTATATATTAGAGATTTGAGTGTCACAGGGTGATATAATAATATATAATAAGATAGATCATGATAATTAGGAGCAAAGTTATAAAGCCGAGATCTCAAGAACGGGATATGGTAGAGCCATGATCGAGGTCAGGTTTTGTTGATCTAAGATGGGAAAATGTTATAGGCTATAAGAGAAGTTCTGGTGACGTCATTTTCACGTCACTATGACGTCATCAACTTAGCGAAATTTTATTTCTTTTTTAGGTCATCTTTGTGCGCATTTTTCACCAAGAAGGAATGGAGATAGCTCACAAATGTTGAAAAATCGTTAGTTGGAAATTTAAAGAGCTTTCAGAAATCATACGGATCATCGGGCTATCTCGATTTTTCATCGAGATATACGCGATTTTTCTAAGGTACGGTGAAACATCGATTTCCAAATTATAGGTCAAAACTGAAACGAGTGAGAAGTACCAAGTATCTTGAGATGAGACCGGTCAAAGTATGTTCTACTAAGGTGGAATTCCTTAATAGGCTATATGGGAAATTGGTTTGAGTCTATTTTGGTGCTGTGATGACGTCATCAAAATCGCGTAAAACCACTAAAATAACGTATTTTGCGATAAACGCTATTTTGCACTACTTTTGAACATCTCTAACACAGAGAGTTTTCATCGGATAATGTTTTACGTCGATATTTTGCTTTTAGACCTCGAGATTTAGCTATGAAAATAGTTTCAAGGTGATCGGTCGAAAAACGTCGTCATGTGAAGCCTCAAAAATTGAGATGCAAAAATGGTTGAAATTGCGTTTATGACGAAAATTCATACTGTAATCCTATTCTATGTTACGATGGTGAACTGATAATGGTTTCTCCATGTCTCGCAGTGACTAGGGATGGGAAATATACGATGGAAAAGTGAAGCACGTGAGTTCACGCGGACGTTATGTAGAAATTAGGGATTTTGAAGAAATTGATATTTACACGGGATTTTCGACTTGATTACGTTGAAATGAGTTTAAATACGGCTACTGCACGTGAAATTAGATCTGGTTGCTATATTTCAGCACGTGAGTACACACGGCCGTTTTGTAGAAATTAGGGGGACGGAAGAAATTGATATTTACACGGGATTTTCGACTTGGTGACGTTGAAATGGTTCAAATACGACTGATGCACGAAATTAGATCTGTTTGCTATATTTCAGCACGTGAGTTCACATGGATGATTTGTAGAAATTAAGAAATATATCAATTCTAGTAAATCCAAGTTAGAATAACGTAGTTTTTGGACTTCGTCAGGGTGGAGTTACGGGTTAGACTTGCGTGTGGGCTTATAACGTGGGTTCGGACTACGTGAGGGCAAGTTACGTGGGTCAAACTGCCTTTGGGCAACATGGGTTCAAACATACATCTGTCGAATATCACCACCAAAACCGTTGGACGGTTGGTCTAGTAACCCCCGCGGGTTTGGATGTGACAACGGAACCTGAAAAGAGACAAAAATGGGTTGATCACATCCAAACCAGCGGGGTTACTAGACCAACCGTCCAACGGTTTTGGTGGTAAACATAAAAAAGTTCAGTGAACCACAGGAAGAACCCGGCGCTGTTTAATGTTTTAGATGAGTCTCGACACCAGACCTAATCACCCCTCCCCCCCCCCCTTTCTAGTAAACCCATTCCCCAATAATTGCTCGCCCTTACGGTCAATGTCACTAACCCTTAACCCTAGCCACACCCTAACGCCCATTTTACCCATATAATGGTTGAGTCATTAAACACTTAAATATTATTATAGCGCAATTTTAATCTCAGATTAATTTCGTTTTCTTTATCAACTTATTAACAACTCCCGGTTTGGAAAATTTTGAAAAATTTTTTTTAAAAAAAATAACAAAAAAAACCCTTTTTAGAAAAAAAATTAAAAAATTTAAAAATTACAAAACAACCAAATTACAAAATTATCTTTTTAAAAAAAAGAAGATCAACCAGGCCGGAGTGCAGACTGCAGTTCCCTATTACCTTTTGCCCTATCTAACTTTGCCTTATTCACTCTCTATCAAACACTAATAAATGTGTTTAATAGACTCACAACGATGACTTTAATGGAAAGGCAAAGCAAGGACTTCCTGCTTTGAGTATGTTGAAGGACAGCAAAATCAGTGAACAACTGTAGGATGCAAAAATTGTCAAGTCAATCAAGAACAGTGATCACAAATTTGTACTATAAATTTTGTGATCATAAAGATGCCTTAAAACAAGAAGGAGAAAAATAATTTAGAAATGGTTCACTGAGATGATTTTTTACACTACATAAAGTGCTTTCAACTGTTATATTGTCGTTATTTTATCAATTCGATAAATCAAGTTAGATCATAATGTTGAAAAATCAGCACACACCATACAGAATCATACGATTTTTCTACCCTAATACCAATACGATTTTTCTACCTATATATCAATACGATTTTTTCTATACACTTACCTAGACACGAATTAAAAGCCTTAAAATCTTTATTCCTAATCATGCATCAAAAGGCTGTAAAACTGTAAAAGACATATGCTTTGAAACTTTTAAATACCTATCTTCATGAAAATATAGGTTGAATGTAACACAAATCAAACTGCTGCACTGATTGTGATAATATTTATCTACACAGGGAAGCAGAACTAACAAAGCGTGGTCTTCTCGTCGAACAGTCCAAGTAGAGAAGAGTAAGTAGAGAAGAGTAAGTAGAGAAGAGTAAGTAGAGAAGAGTAAGTAGAGAAGAGTAAGCAGAGAAGAGTAAGTAGAGAAGAGTAAGTAGAGTACAGTAAGTAGAGAAGAGTAAGTAGAGAAGAGTAAGCAGAGAAGAGTAAGTAGAGAAGAGTAAGTAGAGAAGAGTAAGTAGAGAAAGAGTAAAGAGAAGAGTAAGTAGAGAAGAGTAAGTAGAGAAGAGTAAGTAGAGAAGAGTAAGTAGAGAAGAGGCAGAGAAGAGTAAGTAGAGAAGAGTAAGTAGAGAAGAGTAAGTAGAGAAGAGTAAGTAGAGAAGAGTAAGTAGAGAAGAGTAAGTAGAGAAGAGTAAGCAGAGAAGAGTAAGCAGAGAAGAGTAAGTAGAGAAGAGTAAGTAGAGAAGAGTAAGTAGAGAAGAGTAAGTAGAGTACAGTAAGTAGAGAAGAGTAAGTAGAGAAGAGTAAGTAGAGAAGAGTAAGGCAGAGAAGAGAAAGGGCAGAGAAGAGGCAGAGAAGAGAAGAGAGAAGAGAAGAAGTAAGAAGAGTACAGTAGAGAAGAGAAGTACAGTAAGTAGAGAAAGAGTAAGTAGAGAAGAGTAAGTAGAGAAGAGTAAGTAGAGTACAGTAAGTAGAAAAGAGTAAGTAGAGAAGAGTAAGTAGAGAAGAGTAAGTAGAGTACAGTAAGTAGAGAAGAGTAAGTTGAGAAGAGTAAGTAGAGAAGAGTAAGTAGAGAAGAGTAAGTAGAGAAGAGTAAGTAGAGAAGAGTAAGTAGAGTACAGTAAGTAGAGAAGAGTAAGTAGAGTACAGTAAGTAGAAAAGAGTAAGTAGAGAAGAGTAAGTAGAGAAGAGTAAGTAGAGTACAGTAAGTAGAGAAGAGTAAGTAGAGAAGAGGCGTAGAGAAGAGTAAGTAGAGAAGAGGCAAGTAGAGAAGAGTAAGTAGGAGAAGAGTAAGTTGAGAAGAGTAAGTAGAGAAGAGTAAGTAGAGAAGAGTAAGTAGAGAAGAGTAAGTGAGAAGAGTAAGTAGAGAAGAGTAAGTAGAGAAGAGTAAGCAGAGAAGAGTAAGTAGAGAAGAGTAAGTAGAGAAGAGTAAGTAGAGAAGAGGTTGGTTGAGAAGAAGAGTAAGAGAGAAGAGTAAGTAGAGAAGAGGTAGAGAAGAGTAAGTAGAGAAGAGTAAGTAGAGAAGAGTAAGTAGAGAAGAGTAAGTAGAGAAGAGAAGTAGAGAAGAGTAAGTTGGAGAAGTAAGTAGGAGAAGAGGCAGGAGAAGAGTAAGTAGAGAAGAGCAAGTAGAGAAGAGTAAGTAGAGAAGAGTAAGTAGAGAAGAGTAAGTAGAGAAGAGAAGTAGAGAAGAGTAAGTAGAGAAGAGTAAGTAGAGAAGAGTGTAGAGAAGAGTGTAGAGAAGAGTAAGTAGAGAAGAGTAAGTAGAGAAGAGTAAGTAGAGAAGAGTAAGTAGAGAAGAGTAGAGAAGAGGAGAGTAAGTAGAGAAGAGTAAGTAGAGAAGAGTAAGTAGAGAAGAGTAGGCAGAGAAGAGGCAGAGAAGAGAAAGTAGAGAAGAGTAAGTAGAGAGAAGAGAAAGAGTAAGTAGAGAAGTAGAGAAGAGTAAGTAGAGAAGAGAAAGTAGAGAAGAGTAAGTAGAGAAGAGTAAGTAGAGAAGAGCAAGTAGAGAAGAGTAAGAAGAGAGAAGAGTAAGAAGTAAGAGAGAAGAGTAAGTAGAGAAGAGTAAGTAGAGTACAGTAAGTAGAGAAGAGTAAGTAGAGAAGAGTGTGAGAAGAGTAAGTAGAGAAGAGGCAGAGAAGAGTAAGTAGAGAAGAGTAAGTAGAGAAGAGTAAGTAGAGAAGAGTAAGTTGAGAAGAGTAAGTAGAGAAGAGTAAGTAGAGAAGAGTAAGTAGAGAAGAGTAAGTAGAGAAGAGTAAGTAGAGAAGAGTAAGTAGAGAAGAGTAAGCAGAGAAGAGTAAGTAGAGAAGAGTAAGTAGAGAAGAGTAAGTAGAGAAGAGTAAGTAGAGAAGAGTAAGTAGAGAAGAGTAAGTAGAGAAGAGTAAGTAGAGAAGAGTAAGTAGAGAAGAGTAAGTAGAGAAGAGTAAGTAGAGAAGAGAAAGTAGAGGAGCGTAAGTAGAGAAGAGTAAGTAGAGAAGAGTAAGTAGAGAAGAGAAAGTAGAGAAGAGTAAGTAGAGAAGAGTAAGTAGAGAAGAGTAAGTAGAGAAGAGAAAGTAGAGAACAGTAAGTAGAGAAGAGTAAGTAGAGAAGAGTAAGTAGAGAAGAGTAAGTTGAGAAGAGTAAGTAGAGAAGAGTAAGTAGAGAAGAGTAAGTAGAGGAGCGTAAGTAGAGTACGTAGAGACGAGTAAATAGAGTAGAGAAGCAGGATAGCTTTACGTTTGAGATTTTGTTTATACAGAGATCTTCCCTGAGGCACAGTTTAAACTCTTTTTACTTAATATTACTGGTTTATGTAAATACTGTTTTTGCATAACTGGACTTTTTCTATTTGTATTATTTTATTTACTAATCATATACAGTACTTTTGTTAATTAAGTTCTTCTCTTTTCGTTCTTCCTTTTTTCTTTTTTCATTTCTTTTTTTTTCATTTCTTTTTTCATTTTTTTTCATTTCTTTTTTCTTGTCTTTGTTCTTTTTTCTCTTCTTTATAGACAGCAGTTTTTTCATCTGAGTACAATTTACATTGTACAATGCTCAGATTGCTATGATATTCCTATTGAACATTATTTGATGAGAAAAGAGGGTCACTTAATATTTGGCAGAAGCAGGTAGGTAAATATGTATATGCCATTGATTACAAAATATGATAGTAGTTGGAAGCAAGGGTAACTTGCTGACCAAGGAAACATTTGTGTAACATTTCCACAATAGCAGAGGTGACATCCTTGCTTCCTTGAACGGGAAAAGGAATACATCGTTCATTGCGGGAAAGGCCCAAAAGTCCCCACCTGAAGATTGGAGGTGCAATACAAGGTGTATGTTATACGTACAGCACCCATCACCAAACAGATCGCCCATTGAACCAACGATCAAAGATAGAGCAGATCTTTTTGCAGCTTCAAAGTCACTGCATTTAAGCATATATTGAAGATGTTTATTAGATTTTGATCTTTGTTAAAATGATAATACCACTTGGCAGCGAAAGACTCTGTAAGGATGATTCTGGAAGATTGAATATGGGTGTTTCCTGGATTTCTTCAGCTGAAACGAGAAGTTATCAAAGGCAACAATGGAGGATGAGACACTCTGAAGGCTGATAAACAATGGCAGAGGAAAGAGTACCAACTGTCGCCAAACGGTCATTGACGAGAATGCTTCTTTGAAGCATGAAGGGATATCTTCCCAGGCAATAAACTTCTGTATGACTATGGAGAGAGAAGGATAGGCGTCATTAAGGGGGACCCTTGGCTAGGGTAGTGCATTTGTGTATTGGAAGCTGATGATTTTGTACTTAGATAATTAACCACACCGAACCATACCGAGCTTTTGAGATGAGGGCTCAAGAAATTTCAGCGTGGATGAAAATGAGTAAGTGAGTAATGACAGCCGCTGAATTGCTGAAATGATATATATCTTACTTAAGTTTCAGAGGTAACCGACCAAGATAGAGAGAGTTCAAGACACTACGCATTCAAACTGCTTGATTGGACAATAAACTTCAATTTTTTTACTTATGATACAATCAAAAAGAAATCTGAACTATACATTCTACATGGTTAATATAAATGTTTATGTGATACACTAGGCAACTGAAATCAATTGGAGCCTGTCTAAAAGTCAGACAACCTACACCCAGTACCTGGTGGTCAGATGACTGCTGGAGCTCCTGAACAGAGTCCACGAGAGGATGAGGTCCTATCGTAACTTTATAAGGATTACATACCTCTATAAGGATTACATACCTAGCCCATCTAACTAGAAAGTTCCTGGCTTTCCAAAGGAACAAGATGGTAGAATACACCGTGGCGGATGTGGAGGAGGGATCCAGAGCAATTGAGAGAAACCTGCTGAGGGAACAGGCCAACGCTATCATCATGCAGTTCCTGGACAGTTTAGACAATCCTCGTCGCCAGACGTGGGAGTGAGATGCTGGCCGACCTGCACATGGCCTTCAGGGACCTGAGGAACCTGACACCAGCTTGACACGTCTTAGTTTAAGGTGCATTTACGACGTTCAATATGTCAATATAATATGTATATGATATCATAGCATGTAAGAGACAGTGGGTCTCACTAGACAAGTTAAATGTGGGGTTACATAAGAATGGATAAGCCTTAATAATATGAGTATTATTTAACCATGCGAGCATAAATTGTATTGACTAGCAAAACCCACGACCTCCGGTCGGGTGCTCGATTGGGTTGCGAGTGATGTACCTGAGACCTTATTTCAAAACATTCATAACACACTCTGAATTTGCTGATGAGACAGTGCTTTACAATCCAGTCTAGTTAACCGATGTCAAGGGTCTAATTTCACGTCTCCCGATACATTACGGAGTGGTGTCAGACCGGACAGACGCCAGACAAACATAATTACATAGATAAATATATATATGATGAAGAATTATATATAGTAAGATAAGATAACTGTACAAATATAGGTTTCTCAACCGTCATAAAACCAAAGACGTCACATGGCAAAGCACACAGGTGGCAGACAATGTGTATCGTCTGCTGTGTACGTACTACGTGTCTTTATAAGTTTACTAGCAGGCCCGTTGGGACTGCAAATACACAGATCACAGCTACGCAGCACCTCGTTCGCAAATTAAAAAAAACTACCATTCAAATTGATTGGATAGTTCTTACCGCATCAAAAATTCCAATTAGATCAAAAATTATTCGTAACGAAATCACTTGAATCATTATTAAATTTTATGAAGGAGCAGAGTGGAAAATAGAACGGCGTCGGTTAGTCTTAGTTATGCTATCAGAGAGAAGCTGATTCCTGCGCTCACAGGGCACACTTGCTCAGAGCTCGAGAGAAACCTGTTCTCCCTACCGTGTAGGCTGGGTGGACTGGGAATACCAAACCCGGTTGACACAGCAGACAGTGCATTTAGTGACTCAGTGTTCATAACGGCACCGCTCGTAGAGGAAATACTGAACCAAGACATGATGCTAAATGAAGAGCTGATGAGTGCTATCGAAACAAGAGTGAAATCCAGGAAGGAGGCGAAAATAGCTGCATTGCAAGCCAAACAAGCCGAGCTATTGAACCTATTCCCAGATCATCTCAAGCGAGCAACGCAACTCAACAGTGAGAAAGGAGCTTCATGCTGGCTTAGTTCTCTTCCTATAGCCTCGTGTGGATTTTACCTCAACAAAAGGGCATTTCACGATGCTCTGTGTTTGCGGTATAACTGGAGGATAGATCAAATGGCTGTCATCTGTGCTTGTGGAGAACGGAACACTGTAAACCATGCTTTGATATGCCAAAAAGGAGGATTTGTCATCAGGCGTCATAACGAAATCAGAGACATAGAGGCAGAGCTTCTTGATGAGGTATGCATCTCAGTCACAAAAGAACCATGTCTCCTTCCGTTATCGGGAGAAGTCGTCAGAGGCAATCAAGCTGATGAAGCTCGACTTGACGTTTCTGCCATAGGTTTTTGGCGCCCTCAAGAAAAAATGTTCGTGGATGTAAGGGTGTTTGATCCCAATTGTCAAACTTATAAGGAAAGGGATCCTAATACCATTTACAGCCACCATGAGGTGCAGAAGAAAAACGAGTACAATGATCGAGTACTGAATGTGGAACATGGTACCCTCACCCCACTTGTATTTTCAACCACAGGAGGTTGGGGCAAAGAGGCAACCAGATTTCATAAGCATTTGGCTCGACTCATAGCAGAAAAGAGAAACGAGGAATATCACACTGTTATGAGCTTCATAAGGAAAAGATTACGCTTCACGCTGCTTCGGACTGTACTAGAATCTTTGAGAGGCTCTAGGGGGATCCGCCGGGCTTTCATAAAACGTGCATGGAAAATTAGCGACACAGACATAAACATGATTGACAATAAAGACTCTGATATCATGGTTTACAATGATTTTTGATTCATTGCGAGACATATTTTCATATCATTCTATGACTATTTTTTTTTTTTTTTTTTTAAATATGTTGGATACATTAGTACGGACACAAGGTTTATAGGATTATTATTTATTTATTCTTTTTCTTTTGGGAATTATATTTCACGTGTGAAGTGTTATGTATATAATATTTATTTTTGTTATGCTAAACCATGTGAGTTTTGTTCCAGCGTTTCGTTTCGATTGCAAGAAGTCCATGTTAATTCTCATACTGATTCTGACATTGAACCATTTTGTTTTGTTTAAACGTTAATCCAGGCCAGGAACTGTCTTCGTAATCTGCTACACCTATATTCGACTCGATTGAATTTTACACTTTTGTAAACCAAACGGCTAATTTCGAAAGTATAGTTGCTATTGTTATCACCGACTCAGCATTGATTATCTGCCAAACTCTGCCACAGAAAACAATCCATCTCGATTATCCTCCGTTATTCAAGTTATGCCCATTCCCCATCTTTAGATCTTGAATTTGAATATAAGGAAACGTCAAATTTTCAAAAACAATGTCAGCACAGCATTTAACAGTGGTAGCGTAATAGAAAGCACTCGCATAGAACTGATAATAATCTGCACGTGCACCAAAATTGGTTTCCATAGCAACGGCGCCTCATTTCTCCCTTTTGCATTCGTTTCTCTTGATATTTTCTTGGCAAGCTCAAATTTAATTGTATACGGAAGCACAGACAAACATTATTCACGTGTGACTTTACTTTATATATAAGATATCCGACACGGACAGTCCCTATCATTCCGGGAACAAGAAGTCGAGAAGTAGAAACATTTAAAATTTCTTCAGACACCCCCAATCCGATGACCTCGATATAAGAGAAAAGGACTTTGCAAAGAAAAACACGACTGTTATGTTCTGTGATTGTGCCGATGGCAACCTTAGACCCCCTAATGTTTATTTTTCCGAGGTTGAAACATAACCCAGACCTTCTTCGTGGCGCACCAGTAGCTAATATCTAAGTGAATAACAAAAGCAGTTGGATGGTACAATATTCGTTCATTCAGTGGCTAAATTCATTGCTTCTTCGAAATACAACCCAGGTTTCCTTATATACTTGATGGCCATAAAACCCATACAAAATCATTTGAAGCAATCAACATTGCACGTGAGGATGGTTTACACATCATCCGTCTCTCGCCCCATTGTTCCCACAGAATGCAGCCAATAGCCATTAGATGTCATCTGTATGAAGCCTATTTCATCTGCACTCACGCCTGAGGTTCAGCTTTGGCACAGAGAAAATCTGCCCAACATCCTCAAAATAGAATCAATCACGTTACTGAGCTTTTTCGCGACCGGAAGTAAAAAATAAAGCTCCTTTGCATCAGCTTATAAAGAAAATAGATAACCCTCATTGTGGGACACTTAGTCGCAGATCTCCGGCTAGGAAACGGAGTGAGGCGCGCCTGAAACCGACATATCGACACTCGTCTCCTCCTCCAGCGTAAAGTCCATCTCGGATTCCTCAAACTCTGGCGAAGAGTATTCTTCACGCCCCATGGAGGCTGGAAGTGAACAGGGAAGCCGATATAGTTGACGAAGGTCCACTACAGCTAAGAAGACACCGTGGGTGGCTGATCCACCTTCTCTCAGTACCAGGACAGTGTACATAACCTGCAGGGGTGTAGACCGAGTCGAATCATACAGGTTGTCTATAACTCTATACGTTTGTTAGACAAGGAGAGACAAACCGGAGTACATAACGTGAGGAAAGCCAACTGGGCATCTGGTCCTTGGAACAGGGTGGCAAACAACACACTGGTTGAGAGAATATAAGGGACATTCTAACCTTCATCAGGAACCCCCGAACTTGTATAGGAAGGTAGGTGAGCAGAGTGGTGCTGACACGGCACCGAGAGTAGCAAATGGCGTATAAGTCAATTTTGTATGAATATGAACAATAACCGGGCATAGATCCGTTTGCCATAACGAAACAGAAGTGCACTCACGACTTGTCTGAACTGTCATATGAAGAGATCTTGAGGATGGTTGCAAGAGCACAAAGTAAGTAAAATTTTAGAAGTTTAGATATCGAAGCTAAGGTAATGCTGACACCGAAATGTTTAAACTTTAATGACGGTAAAACGTAGGGCTGTCAGAGTAGTTGCATAAGTAATGTGACCTCACATTAATCGAGTCCCACGATGGAAGCATTTCGATACTCAGAACTTTAAACCAGAACTATTTTGAAGAAGAAACAACGACACCAGGACCATATAAGATGCAAGCAATTTAATGTTTTGCGTAATGTTTCTTCTCTTGGTATAGTATTCGTGCTGTTGCAAGGCACAGCGTTGCTCACAAGGATGCGAGGGCAAATCTGACCGATGGTGAGCAAGAAATACTGAGAGAATCTGATAGATTAGCACATGAGCGTAGGAGGCGTGAGACAGATGATTTAGATCTCTTGATGGCTCGAGAGGGTGATGCTATACGTAGACGTCTAGGTATAACAATGAAGGCCCTCAACTCTAGTTCAGGTCAAGAGCAGGCATCAAACAGAATATTGCCTCTGAGGCAGGACGTAAGGGGGAAATTAGATTAAATAAAGATTAGAATCTAAGACATCACTGCATCACCTCAAGTAAGATAGGTATTGACTTTTGCATAGATTATTACTTTTTAATGAGGTGAAAGGGTAGACTTTGGAAAAATGCTTGCATTTAGAATGCGGTTAGACTTCGGAATTTCAAAAAGTAGACAAAAGAAAAACATGGTCCCATACTCCCATTAGAAGTTCATGCCAAGTTCCTTCACACAGTGGAGTGGGAAGAAATCACAGCAGTTCTTAGGGATGGCAGCTTTGTCACAGATCAAAATGCTGTTTATATACGGAACTGTCTGTTTACATTACTCCTTCTGCTAGCTCCAGCTAGGCCACGGTGAATCATTATAATTCTGATGTGATAATTATATTTATTGCTTCTCATTTTAATAGTTTATCTATAAAACTAAAGATAAAACTATTAAAAAGATTGAAATAGATTTCAAAAGATAAAACAATCATAAACCCTTTATTCTTAAGCTTAAATTCCAACTTGTGTTTTCATACCAAGGTCCATAATAAGATTTTACAGCTCTCGCAAGACAGAGAAACGGTCGAGGACGGTACCTTCCGAATACAACAAACTGAAGACAATCAAAATATATCAATCAAAGAGAAGGTTCTGAACTTTCCAGTGTGTTGTTAATAAAGAATATAATAAAGCAATCCATGTCATCAATATGTTAGTCTAAGTATGGTTTGGTGCTTCATAATCGTCATTTCACCTGTGCCTCACTAAATCACTCTGTATTCAGTTTGAATTAAACATCAGGACATCTATTATGAGGTTTTATAATACTGAATTTAATGCCTTATAGAGGAAGTAAGCAATGAAAAGTAAACTTGTAAGGACTAAGGACCCCGACCCAGACTTATTGTTCCCGCTATCGGTAGAAATGGCGGCAGGGTAGTAAGGATGTGATATCGAGAGAGAATGAGTTTATCAGTTCCCAGAAGATGAAAAGGTGAAGTAATCTATATCAAGCATGACAAGAAAGCACATGTTGACCCATGTTTCACCATCAGAGTTACGGTGTATTAAAAACAACATTCTCTGACAGGACAAGTACTGCAGTGCTTTTTTATGCTTTTATGAGCAGAAGATCCTCTTCCTGACGAACTCAGTGTTCCAATCCACTCCGGAGCACCTCTTATCTCAGCTAGACAACCATCTCTGTGTGAAGAAAAAGAACTCATACTTGACTGGCATCAAACCAGGTAATGAGAAGGAGGAAACAAATCAAGCGTAAGGCCGGTGAACTGACCCCTATCGAACGGGAATCGAAGAAAGTGAGCCGTGAAGTGTTACTCGCAGATCCAAATGTGCGAATAAAAAGAATTAATCTTGACTGATTTACTCAACTTTGATGCAGAATTTAAGCACTGGAGCGTTTTATCATTTCTATGGGCATCAACGACCTGAGCACGCGCAAGAATGGCACGCCTGTGAGGATTTAATTGAGAGGAGAATGGGGCGGGAGAATCCTGAGACCACTTTCGTGTTCACTTTTCTGTTCGAAACCGCACATCAGTGGCTCAACATGGAGGTAGATTCATTCAACAGGACAATGTATGAGTTGTCGCTGTATTGTAGGAATCTGGAGTTCTTGGACACGAATAGGATACCAGATCATAAAATAAATGACTTTATTCTTGTGATTTTGGTCTATTGTATATATGCTATAAATATAATTTTTAAGGCGTCAGTGCCACTCTGGTTAGGAGTTCCAAAAAAAATAATAATAAATTACCGCTTCCATACATTCAATCATATTCTGCCAGCTAAGATAAAAAGCTCATCGTTTAACTTTGATTATACATGGGAAGGTAATCAAACGCAAACAATGTTGACGTATTGAAAGGTTCAATGAGCAGTCAAGTTTCTGAGCAGCAGAGCAACGTCAGGAGTAGATGCAAGGATTTCTTAGAGAAGATGTCATTAGACAGCAACAACATCACCAGTTAATACTTTTATAGATCATCTTCAGTGTGCTTTCAAGCAATTAAGTGTTACATATTATTCGCTTGTAAATAAATAATTCAAATTCAGGTTGAAAATGACATGAAGAACTGGTCGAAATATCCCTAATATGACGGCGTTTTATTTTGTTTCAAAAGTTTGAAGACATAACCGTTTTGCACATAACACAAAGATAACTCCATTGTCACACTGACAGTATAGAGTGACCAAAGAAAGACGGTGTGAGTGAGAACAGAAAGATTTCCCTATAAAGATGTCATCAGTCTATGTCATAGTCAATTACTATGAGATCTAAAATCATAGCAATTGACTATGATCAGCTGGGAGTATGTCAAGGGGAAGTCGGTGGTATTAACCTCCTGGTGCACACCGAATGGCAGCTATCTTTAGTCTTCCTGCTCTCCCTGATGCGCCTGTTGGGATGGGCAATACTCACACGTGCGGTGTGAGGGAAACTCCACATTTTATCCCGCTAGAATCCCAAACCAAATCACAGATGCTGTGAGAAGAGAAGTTAATCAACTTGTCCGATCCACCCTCGACATCAACGTTGCTAATTACGGCACCTATGTGAAAATCATTCGCAAGCTGGGGCTTTTAATAGAGAGGCACTCAGTAAACGAAAGTTATCTTTGAAGACATCACCGTTTTGCAAATTGCACATCATTTCAATTAGGAAAATGAAGAAGGAACCCTCAAGATAACTCCATTGTCACAGTAGAGAGTGACAAAAGAGTGACAGTAGTCAATGAGAATAGAACCTGGACAAACTTAACAAGAGATCCAGGAATGATGATGAGTAAAACCATCGGACTGATTGATGACATCACAACCATCAATTCAGATGGTGTTTTCAGTCAGCATGATGCTCACTCTTAACAAGAAGAATAGAGTTACTGATGGTGCTAATGTTTTAGACTCAAATGTGATCATACTTGAGGGTAGAATTATATGTATATGATAAACAAGATGGTTTTTCGAAAAATAACTTACTAACTTAGCCAGGACTCCGGTATCTACTATCTACAAGAAAAGAAGAAATGAGTAACAATACGATATGGAGAGATAATCAGTTTATCAGTTCCCAGAATATGAAAAGGTGAAATTTTTTTTGTATTTTTTTGTATTTTTTTGTCCAACCATTTTTTGTCCAACTTTTGAAAATAGGGTACACTTTGGACAAAAAATACAAAAAAATACAAAAAAATACAAAAAAATGTTTTCTTTGTATGTGACAAAATATTGTGACATATCTTTAGGTTCGAGATTTTTAAATTGAATTGTTCCAAAGTTGACAAATTTTACAACAGATGGTGAAAACTATGCATCAAATGGCACAAAAACTTGTGAGAAATATAGTACCTAATTATTTTATAATATACTCATTAAGTCATTAGAGTACAGCATAACCTGTAGAACCGTTTATAAGGACATCTTAGGAGAAACTGAACTTCACTGCAACCAGTTCTTATCAGTGAAAGGGCAAAGGAGTATAAAAATTAACTAGTGCAGTATTGCAATTGGTAATAAGGAGTAATAAAAAAGATAATAAATTTACAACTCTTTCATTGAACTAGTTTTTGTTCCCTTAATCTAAGTTTGCTCGGAAACCAGATAATGGCGTAAATAAAAAAAAGGTCAAATCAAATAATCAGAACTTCATCTACAGGTAAAACTAATTTAAACATTACATCCCCGACATTACATCCCCGACACTACATCCCCCGACATTACAACCCCTACTACAGTACTGTAAATCTATA
This sequence comes from Beroe forskalii, assembly GCA_011033025.1. Classification (NCBI taxonomy): domain Eukaryota; kingdom Metazoa; phylum Ctenophora; class Nuda; order Beroida; family Beroidae; genus Beroe; species Beroe forskalii. The sequence continues at coordinate 88,545 of WFMF01000427.1, forward strand.
GAGGAAAGCGGGGGTCAAACGTCGCAGTTCGACGATTGCTGCGACATTTTGACCCCCGACATTGCATTCCCCGATGAATAAACATAAATCAAACGCACTGATAGGCGGCCAACCAAGGTTTTTCAAAAGCGACATTTGATTCCGACATCACATCCCCTCTATACGGTAAACTCCCATGCAACTGTGCTTGGGAACGGGGTTCAGGTCCATTCACCAAACACTGAGCTGAGGACGTCATGTCAAACAAAATGAACCCTCCTCGATTGAACAAACCTCGACATCCCCTCCCTTCAGCCTGCTCCCTCATATTCTTAAACAGCTCCTCGTCAACCCCTCCTGCCATGCCTTCCCAATCATGAGCAACTCTCCTGACATACTGGAAAGTGAACATTGTCAGTCTGTGCATGGTGTGGTGATGGGACTAAAGCAGCTCCCAAGCGGGAGACGCACCTCTACACTGTCCACGGATGTGAAAATATTTTCTTACTGTTCCAGAGTGTTCCTCCCTGTTGAGGATAAAAAAAATGGCTTCCTTCAAGTCCCTCTCCAGCTTCGGCTGGATCTGCCCGCACCACCAACGCCCTTGACTCCTTTCACCACTCCTTCAACTCCTTGCTATGAGACACCACTCCTCCATGTGGAACCTTCTCAAGACACCCAGTCGCAGCAGAACCTCTCAGAACCAAGATGTTCCGTGTAACTAGGAGACGTGTTCAAGCCATCTGCTCTGGAAAGAAGGAGGACCTACAGGATCCAGAACCTCCTCCAGACCTACTCCAGATCTTCTGCTGACAGCTCTGTCTATCAGATTTTATAAACCATTCAGCAGCAGAATATGTCGGGGGATGTGTCAGGGGATGTACTGTCGGGGGATGTAATGTCGGGGGGTCAAATGTCGCACTTTCTCATAACGTTATAATTTCTGTATGGCCTAATACGGATGTAATTTAAAACAATGGAAACCCGATATTTCTCAGTCTAATAAAGAACCATCTATTAAATTGTTAATAGAAAGGCAAAACATACGGAGAACAGGGAATGTTGGAAATGAATATTTATATGTGTAATTATACTATCGACAGTATACACGGCATACAGTGTTATCAATCGAACATTTTCCTCGAAATACGATCAATTCGAGATTATCAGTTTGATTTTAAAACCAGAACCGAAAACCATTCTTAGCAGCAGAAAATATCCAAGTTTCAACTACATCAAATATTCGTGAACTGCAGTTAACTAGACCTTTGTTCCACAATATTGTAGGATGATATATGTACTGAATATCTTACTCATTTAATGTTGTGGAGTACCTATAAAGACAAAAGCAGATGGGAACATAAAACATACAATGTATTCCATTACAAGACAAATTCTAAAATCAAAAAGTATGGTGCCAGAGGGAGAGGGAGAGACAGCCAAACAAACAATAACATAGAATGGTAAAAAGAAAACATCGCGCAACGATATTCATCAGACCTGAACGTTGTTTTGACAAGACTCAATTTCCCGGTAAATTTAATTTGCAACTTCGGTGATTTCCTCTCTCCATGAAACATAAAAAATCTAATAATAATCATGATCATAGAGTGGATGAAACAGTTCCGTCGTGGTCACATTATAGTCATTAGTCTGCTAATCAAAGCAATACGTGGAATGCAATCGGAGACGATCTACATTCTTAATATTGTTGATTGAGGAATGCAAAATCGTACAAACATAGATACCTGAATGGTAGAAGTTCTTTCTCATTTTTTTGTATTTTTTGTATTTTTTTGTATTTTTTTGTATTTTTTTGTCCAATGATTTTTTGTCCAACTCCAAAAAACAAGGTACACTTTGGACAATTATACAAAAAAAAGATGATCCCCCTGAAGGGATGGTTCAGGACAACACTGCAAATATTCAATATTGGAACATATATATCGAAGCTATGAAATTTCAGCAAATCAGATTTAGCAGTACGTTGAATAAAATCTACTAACTAATCAACTAAGGAAAGAGCAGAACTTTTCGTGTAAAAGTTTAGCGATTCCACTATTTGGCGGGCCCGATCGACCCGTGAATCCACTACCTGGTGGGCCCATGCAGCGTGAGCACGTCACAAGAGGATGAAGAAATCTGCTACGACTGCCTAAGATTCAGAAGTCCGGCAGCACATCAGGGGACTAACAGTAGTCTGCCACCACAGCCGGGGGTAAAGTGTAAACATGTGATATAGATCGATCCATGTTATGAGTATGTCTAGTAACGTCAGTGACGTCACAGTGAATAGGGGTCCATTTCTAATGTACCTCCCTAAATTACAGTGTTTTTAGTTTGACTGTAACATCAAGTTATAAGCCTATTATCAAATTTTATAACACTGTTAAAGCAGTATCAAGCAATCAAAAGTGCACCTGTCAGTGTCAGGACCCCGGTATCTTCAAGAAAGCCACTCTATATACCAGTCTTCATATCACCGTCGGGCAAAAAATGGCGGCAAAAGTGGCTGTAATTCTCTCGCGTGCGCGAGAGAATTACAAGTAAGTAATCGCGCGTTACTGACAAGAGGAGACACAATAAGAAAATAGCGACATTCTGATTGTCCTGGGCCAAATCCTATTCACGATCATCTATCATCAATGATCAATCATGGGCGTGACTTTCAGAGGATACTGGATATGTCACGTGGATGCTTGTTGATTGGAAATGGAGTATGTACGATTGTTCATAGTTTGCAAGTCCTATTGAACCTCTCAGTAAAGAGTAGAAATGAAATTGAAGGGTTGCATTGTTGCACAGGCCGTCCGATAACAAGAGAGGATTTCAACGCTGCTGAGATGGAAAATTGGCTACATTATTTCAGAAGCATCATATATATGATTGAAAAGCATCAACCCTGGCCCTCACCAGAGGAGTTGTTCAATAGCAGTTTTTAAATAACAAATTCAAAACACTTTCCAACTGAGGATAAGCATGAAAATGGTTATTGAATAGAGTCGGGCCCTCAACTAATCAAATTGGAAAATGCCAATTCCCAATTCATAGATATTTTTCATTACAGATTATTATCCTTGTATGATTACTCACTCATGAATTGTGATTTTTTGATGCTACCATTTTATCTTCATGGTAAGGAATTCTAAAATCTTAAGATGAATTAAATTTGGAAGATATCAGATTCCTGAATATAACTCGTTGTGTCATTGATTGCCTCTCCAACCAAAACTAAAATAATTCATAAGAGAGAAGTGCAGACATTCAGGTGGTTCAGCATTGCGAGGGTTCACTTTGGGAGGGTCATCAGTCACTTGAAAGATTGGCAGTGCCTCGTGGAAGCAAGGAATGATGAAATGGGTTTCTCGACCGCCATCAGGTCTGAAATACAGAAACTGCAAAGCTGGGTACAAGATTATTTCACTAGAGGTTGCTTGCGTGTAACATGGATATTGGGTTGTACCCTTCCCAGAGTTCTATGAACTTGGAAAGAAATCTGTCTAAATCAGGTTAAACTGTAGTAACCTAGAAGTTAGATATTTCGAACGTGTGTTTCTAGCGGGCTACTTTCTAAGAATCGTAACTCTTTTGGAGAATACCTTTGTCGTGGGACGCCGTGACCCGAGGCGTCAATTAATTGTCGTTGAGATTCCGGAAGATACTTCTCAATCCGATTAAGTGACGCGGTCTCCCGGCTCTCCCGCGTCACGAGATATTACCCCCTCATTAACTCATTACTTTATTGGATCTTACCTACGCGTGTATCCGAGGTCCACGTTAGCAACGCGTGTGTATGAAAGCTGAATGTATTGGGAATTATGGACGTGTACCCTAAAAGCAGATCATTAACAATGCAATGATGAAAAAGATATAATAAACCGATTGCAAATTGCAGACCTCAACATCAGTCAGATGCAGCCTCTCCGGAATGCACGAGTGAAATACAAAGAAGAAAATGGGTATTTGCCAGTAATGAACATTGCAACGTCAATGTTAAAAACGCATCATACACTACTCCAAAGGCATGACAGTGCGTAAAAATGGCATTTGGTCAGATAGCTAATTAATATCAAATTAAGTTAATTTGGCAATCTACCGATGTGCCTGAGGTGTAACACCTAGGTTGAGCCACAGGTGTGCATCGGCAGATTGCCGAGTTACCTAAATTAATTATAAATTAGCCAACAATTAAAGTAAGTGTTGTGTATTACTAAAAGCTGGTTATCTATGTTTTACCGTTATTACATACATGGGTACACATTTGATAAGTGTGATAAGTATTCCAAATAAAAACGCAATTAAAAAGTATTGTTAATAAAAACATAATGTTCAGTTGGTGCCATAAACTGTTGAGTTGCTCTGAAACAGAGAGTGCAGCTGGGAAAAGACGTCAATGCGTCCGTGGGTTCGTGATTCCCGGAATCCGTACATCGTGCTAGAGAAAATAACAGGTGCAGGCGAATGATATGTTGCAGCCGGCCAGCCGCTGTTTGGAAGTCATACCATTACTAACAATTAGAATAACTCATGAAACTAAAAGTACTTCAGCGTCGAGGATCTGAACACACGCAAGAATAAGAAAAGTTGGATAATGGATAAAGGAGGAATATAAAGGAGATAAAAACATTGTAATTGTCCAGTTCCACAATACGAACCACAACGAGCTGACTTTTTAATGACTTCAATATGAAGGAGAAAAGAGGTAAAGTGCTACTTCGATTTAACCAGAAAGAGTAACCAGAAATACTCGTTAAGAAGATGAATGGAAGGCCTTGAAGCAGGTTTTTGGAGGTCCAAATCAGGACCAGGCGTCAGTGGGTTCGCGATTCCCGGAATCCGTTCATCATGCTAGAGAAGATAACAGTTCCAGGCGAATGATATGTTGCAGCCGCTGTTTGGCAGTCATACCATTACTAACAATTAGAACTAATGAAAATTACTTCAGTCGACCAGCGTCGAGAATCTGAACAGACGCAATAAGAAAGGAAAGTTGGATAAAGGAGGAACATAAAGGATATAGAAACATTGTAAATGCCTGGCTGACTTTTTAATGGAGACAAGGTGTAAAGTGCTACTTCGATTTAACCAGAAAGAGTAACCAGAAAACTCGTTAAAAAGATGAATGGAAGGCCTTGAAGCAAGTATTTGGAGGTTTCATAATATGTCTAAATCAGGACCATATTACAGCCTTCAAGACCCTGTGTATGAAGAAAAAGTTGACAGATCCAAAGTTCTCGTGAAATAGTCTGAGCCACTCCCAAAAGGCACAAGAACCATCAGGTAGATAAGTCAGTTTTTATCCAAGATGAATTAGCAAAAAGAAAAAGAGAATTTTCATCAAATAAAGAAAGTTATCATGAACAATCAGTTTATTTGTTTATTTGTATGCTTTATAACATAATTGATCATTGACAATGAAATTGATAATCTAAGGAAACATAGAAATATGATTGAACTTCTATTTGAACTTGCTATTACAATTGTAAAGTAGTTATTCATCATTTATTACTTAAATTACTATTCATTTATTAATTCTAAAATATCTCATCTCATACTTATCGATTGCAGTAATTGCAGTATACTTGGTAGAAGTTGATACCATGAAAATGAGAAAAACACATTCAAAGTTTTGATACCTAGAGTAATTATAGGCAAGCAAAATGCCGAATACAAGGGCAATTAGACAAAGAAATCGTCTTTTTGCGCCATTTTTCGCAATGGAACTGCTTCCTAGATGTTATAAAGGGGTAAGGGAACCATTCATGATTATTCGGGGCAAGATTGAGCCACAAAACCACTTGATATAGTTATCAAAGTATAGGTCACAGTACACCCCAAAATCTATTTTCGCACCCGGTCCCCTTAACGACCAAAGTAAATAGGTTATCGAGGAAACATTAATAGCCTGTGCTAACTCTGTGGTCATTAAAATATCACGTGTTCTGAGTACAGCTGAACGAACGCAGAGTAACGGCAGATATAATATAATATGTAGTGGAAAGCCGAGGAGTACGTCACACAATATGACGTCAGTGGGTTCAGATAGCTGGTATCCGCTACTTTGAGAAGATAGCAGGAGCAGGGTCATTCGGGCAGCTGAGCAGCAAGAAAATACCCCCCCCCCCTCCTCGGAAAGATGGCAATGGCCAGTGGACAAACCGTGCCCTGTGAGCCTTCACCCTAATAAGCAGATACTTCATCAGGCCTGCCCGAAGCCACAACGACCTGTCTGCCATGGCTACATGGGAAACATTCATATGGTCCATCCCAACCATGGGACGAGTCGTCCATAACTGAAAGAACGCAACGTCGAGTGGATGGCAGTGGATCAAGAGGATGGCAGTAGATCAAGTATACCCACTTTAACCAAGAAACATACAATGAGCGTCAGCATATGCAGAGTACCAAAAGGTGATGAATCACTAACATTAAAGATACTCTTTTGGGCTGCCGTGCAATAAGCGTCAGCCCAGGCAGAGTACTATAAGGTGATACACTTAACATTTAGGTTCATGAGTTATTTTTCATTTTGCCAGTTGATGGCAAATTAACTTGTATCCCTTAACAGTGGATTAACAGTCTCATAAAAGCGAGAGAAATACCAATTCATGAGTTAGGTAGGAAGTGAGTTCATAAATATTATAAATAAATGAGGTTGCTTGGTATCCATAGAAGTCTAGCCAACGGCAACCATTTAGTCTCACAGGCACACCTATTGTTGAGGTATTATTATCATTGAATCAATATTATTGAAGCATGGTTTTGCTAAGTCCATGAACAAGGGACAAACAATAATTCGGAAGCAATGAAGGAGTACGAATGCCAGACATTGAAAACTGGGAAACTCTTTGAACTTACAAATACTATTCTTTGGACACCTTCAGATAGCAATATGCAGTGAATCATATAGGCAGCAGAGATGATTGCCTCAAAAGTCCTTAGAACCGTCAAGAGGATGCGATTTCAAAGCAAGCCAAAATAGCAACCAAAACTGACCAAAACTGTCAAAACGTAGAAGCAACATTCTAGGTAACAGTCATGAAAACAAAATAATTATTATCATAGTAGCAAATTCACAAAATATAGAAGTAAATAAACATGAATTCTACATTAATTATTGAGACAGGAAAATAAGAAAGTATAAGCCAGAGGGCAGAGAGAACTCAATCAACATTTCCAGCATTAAAACAGTGTCGATATTAAGGACTGAGTTCCACCCGTGGCTCACAGAACCCTGGGCCCTCCTTTGTGTCGCGCGTTATTGCACGTTTCTGCGCGGCTTTTACAGCTGGAACCTGGATAAGATCCTTCTGAGGTTTCAAACTGGGATGTTATGCTGATTGCAGTATCATTATGTACGCCGCCAGAATACTAATATAATTGGACCGTGAGTTTTTCAAAGTTATAATAGCTACCTCATCAGCCACTACAAAGATAGTAGATACTTTATAAAAGTATAAAGTTCTATGCTTATATGTGGCAAAGTAACGCCAATAGTTGGCGAGGAGAATGGAGTCTGAAGAAGATTGAGAGCTTGTCGAAACCATTTGAACACATGCAATAATCAAGAATTGCATTTAGTAACTATCACGATTCGGCAACGTGGAAATGAAGTTGTAGAAATAAAATGTCCATACAATTTGAGACGGTTTCACTTTTGGCAGCAGCAGAAAGAAGTGAGAAAAGTCACAAGCTCATAATATTATGTAAAATACTACCTACAATATAATCGATGAATAACCAGTAACCATATCACAGAGAAACAGTATTAAGATTTAACGAACGAGAGAGTAACAGCAGATTATATGTAGTAGAAAGCCGAGGAATACGTCCCAATTGACGTAAATTGGTTCAGATACCTATCCAGTATCCGTAACTATCAGTAATATTAGTAATTCTTCATTTTCTGTGATAAGAAAGTACAGAAGCAGATTACCCTACCAAAAAGAGATTTACACAGGAGACTAATCACACCATACCTCTATTCAAGAGAACTGACAGGAATACCAAGGACCACCTTGATATAAAGATGCATCTGTCAGCGTCAGACGATCTCTTCCTGAGACACTTCATGGGCGTTTCCAACCTACCCCATTCTCACATTGGACAGGTTCCTCAAGTAGAAGAGACGTGGCTAAACCTGCCAAGAGGTGTGCACAATGTATCAGAGAGGTAAATTCCAGTACACACCCGAACAAAAGAGCTAAAAGGAACAATGTTGTTAAGTCCACAACAAGGTGTGAGAGATGTGGACTTGTTAAGTGAAACAAGAAGCATCTTCGAAAGATTTGCTAATAACTGACTTACGTCACTAACTAGCTTCTTAATACTAACTAACTTCATTTAAATATCACGTGTTCTGAGAACAGCAGAACGAACTTAGAGTAACAGCAGATAAAATGTAGTAGAAAACCGAAGAATACGTCACACGTGACGTCAGTGGGTTCATATTGCTGGTATCCGCTACTTTGAGAAGATAGCCAGAAATTGAGAAATTGACAACTTACAATTACTATTCTTTGGCCATCCTCAGACAACAATATGCAAGGAATCATTTGGCTGCAGAGATGATTGCTTCAAAAGATTCTGGAAAAAGAGAAAAACGTAGTCCTTAGAACCGTCAAAAGGATGGGATTTCAAAGCTTGCCAAAACCGCCAAAAATTAGAAGAATGATTCTAGGTAACAGTCATGAAACAAAATACATGTGTCATTGTATGTTTTTGCACCACATACCAGCATCAATTATTCACTAGAATCAAGGATACCAAAGAGCCACAACGTCAAAATCTACAACATGCAATGTTGATCAATGGCAATTTAATTGGATCAAAGATTGGGGTAACATTTAAAAAAATTTCTTAGTTGAAAATGTGCACAAATAGTACAGTAAATGGAAGACTCATGAAATATGAAAATAATTTTAAATATAGAAAATAAATTTCGACAATTATTAAGAAAGTACGAAAGTCGATTATTAATAAATGCCTTACCTTAGTACACTTATTAAGAACGGCATCACGTAATTTGCGCGCACTTTAAGATCGAAGCACTTTATTAGTGCGGTTTTTATGAGATAGAAAACGATGTGGAAATTTCAATAAATTTGAAATTTTCCTCTTGATTGCAGGACATCATATTCACACTTTCATAGGACCAACGATCGAAAATTTTGCAATTATGAAAATAAATCAAATTTTCTACAGTAATAAGTTATAGTATCCATTACAATTTCATTCTTTAAACTATTTAAGTTTTAGCTAGTAAGGTCACGATATACAGCTCGTTTTGTAATTGTACTTATATTTTTGGCCACTAGAAACTTATCAAGTTCCTATACATTTAAATCCAGAAGTATAGTTATTCACTTATTCATGTCCGAAAAAAACAAAATCAGAATAACGCAAAATTCACAAAATTGTTCACTTAATTAGCATACACTTGATTTTATGCGCACTTAAATACTATACACTTAATTAGTGCGGTTTTTTCCAAACCGCACTAATTAAGTGACGATCATGTTCTTAAGTGTACTAAGGTAAATGATACATATAATCTAAATTTCTACCACTGCGGTACTCTGGAAGCAAGTATCGAAGAGATGAAAGAGCTAGCCACCAAGTACTTGTATCACTGATACTTTCAATGATGGGTCATAAGTGATGGGTTTGATTGGCCAAAGATTTTGACCACAGCCTGGAGAGAGTAGAGACAACAATTTTTCATATTATGGTCTATCCGGAGAACCTACAATGTATAGTACTCCGAAGTACGAGCCTCAGGCACATGATTTCCGAGGGTAACAGCAGCCGTCGTGGCGCCAACAAGATTGGTCAGTAACAGAACAGTCACCCGTGATTTGAGGAGAACCGAATTTAAAGAAATTCTGAAGTGTCATGATGCAACTTATCTTCTGCTCAGTCAGATCAGCGTTTAAAACTTAAGTTTAAGTAATAAGTACTCCGAAGAAAATTGTCCTTTTTCAGTTTTATCGATTGGCCCTCATAAAATAAATAGTCAACCTTAATCAAGAGCAAATTTGTGTTTTAAATTTATAACTTAAAAAGATTCCATTCACGATTTTACAGATCAATGGGAAATAAAATGTGAAAATTCGTTACAGTAAAAATCACCACTCTTTATCAATTCATAAAATTCAGGTAATGGCTGAAAATTTCTCACAGCTTGCAATAAGACATCAGCTTAGCTATGGTTCAGTCGTGGAGGGAAGCAGGTCACCTAGAAACACACTCAGAAAGGAAAAAATTCAGGTGGAAAATTTTCAGGGGCAGACCGACCCCCGGGGAAATTACATTCACCCCCAAAAGCTTTTAATAAGGGAAAAAGAAAAAGGAACGGGGGAATTTTTTTATTCCCAAAAAATTAACCTTTAACCAAAAAAAATTTCCGGCCAAATCATACCCCAAAATGATTTTGATACCTACGTTTATAAAAATCTTCTCCAAAAAGTGAACTTAAGGCTTAAAATACAAATAATGATATCAATAAAAAAAAAACTTAAAGACCGGGAAAAAGGTAGGTAAAACCCATTTTAAAACCCCCAAGGGTAATTTACAAAATTCACTCGCCCAAATCAGAATTTTCAAAATGTCCCCAAGGGGAATTTTTATATACACTTGTTAAAAAAAAAAGTTCGGGGAATATGGGAAAACGATTTTGAACCTAGGCCAATTTAAAAATGCTATTCGGCCCAGGAAGGTCTTTGGATTTTTTTAGCTTAAAGGGCCCCAATGGACATGTTTATACAATTTTCAACAAATATCCTAAAGTCTAGAACTAGTTAGGGGCCCAAAACATTTTAGGAACAGGAATTTGGAAAATTCATTCCCCAGGGAAAGGGCTAGAGACTTCTTTTTTAAAAAAATTCAATGGAAATTTTTATACGACTTGTAACAAACAAACTTAAATTGGAACTGGTTTGGCAAAAAATGAATTTAAAAATTTGCCCAAAATCTTTTTGGCCCCCAGCTAATTAGTCGGAATGTTTATATAAACGTATTCGATTTAAATTTAAAAAGTTCTCAAAATTTAGGCAAAAATTTTTGGCTTTGGGCCAAAATTTTTTTAAAATCGGGTTTTAAATGTTGAAAATTATAAACGTCCTTATAAAAATTTTAACAAAGTGCCCGACCGGGCCAAAAAAAATAAACTCCCCCTCAAAGTTTTCCCTAGAACTTTAAAAGTTTTTTTAAAGGGGGTATTCCATTACAAAACAAAATTTCCCGCTTAGGGGGAATTTTGTCAAATGCCAGAACGCAATGATGCCTCAGCCGTGACTGTTAAGTATATATAAACATGTCCATTGTGTCATTTTAAACTAAAATCTCTACGACTCCCTTTTCTCATCAAAATCGACCTCGATTGGCCAGCAATTTAATATTCTGCTGGAATGAAGATAAATTAGATACCCTTCTCAATTCAATCTTTCCTAAATGCCTTGGATTATTCCCCCCCCCCCCAAACTACCAAATGTATACACTTGAACTGGTGGCCTCGGTGGGATTAGATGAGAAATGAACTGCACTAATAATCAAACATCTTGGCAAAGGTACAGGATGAAGTACAGCTCCTTCAGAATGTGCCTTGCTCTCATCAAGGCATTCACCGTCGGGTCTCGGCCCAGTGCTTCCAAGGTCTCGGGGTAGGTCAAGCTGTTCCGGCGAAGCTTCAACATCTAATCAACAAAGTCGCTTTCCTCACCAGCCTGGTAACTCCTTCAACTCTCTTGACAGCTCTTTCAAGCGATTCCAACCAGATTCCCAGGCAGTAGATCAGCTGCCCATAGATAGCACTGATTTGCCCTTGAGTCACAGCATTGTACAGCACTATACAGCTCCTGTACCGGGGGGGGGCCGAGAGCTAATTGGTAGGACCACATGCCAGTTAAGGGGTGGGTGACCCAGCGGGCTCGACCAGTTAGGGTCTGGACCCTAACTGGTAAAATTTTCTGCCAAAAGGGTCCACCCAACCATCTGACCAGTTAGATTTTGTTACCTAAGTGGCTATTTTCAGACCTAATTATTGTGGAAATTACCATTTAAATCGAAATTGAAATCAAAGAGATTCATTCTACCAGAAAACGCATGATACAAGAAAGTGAGTTATGCTTTTACCAATTTTGTGTTTATTTTTCATCGTGTATTCTATGTATACTGTATTATGTACATATCTATCACTCACACATAACTCAATAATCAACATCATGAGACCTTATCAATCTCGAACTATATACCTGTCGTCTAACCATAACGTTGATGGGTCTTATGACATAGGCGCTCGAAATGATAGTGAAATAGATTAATAGGTACCGTTCATTCTTAATAATGATTCTGTGTTATTTTCGTTGTACTGCAATATCGATAGGATAGAGTGTTGGTTTGTGATGAACTATAGTTATATTTAACAGAAAGTTCAAGTTTGGTTTGGAGCTTTAAAATGTGATGTGTAAGTGATAATTATGAGATTGGAGAATTACTTATTTTGCACTTATTTTGCCATGCGAAATTAAGTCTCGATAATTTATGCGATTTAATTGAGATATTAACATTATGAAATCAACATTAATTGGGTGGGTGGTTGTCGTCGATTTTGACCAACCACTTAGGAGTAGAACCTAACTGGTGGGTGGGTGGGTCAAAATTTTGGCTTACCAGTTAGGTACCAAAATAGGCATGTGGTCCAGCCATTTAGCTCCCGGCCCTCCCCCGCCTTGACATACCGTGCCCTGTAAGACCTCACCCTAATAAGCAGATGCTTCAGGCCTGGCCGAAGCCACAACGACCTGTGTGCCATGGACACAATGGAAACATTCATGTGGTCCATCCCGACCGTGGGACGAGTCGTCCTTAACTCAGAGAACGCAACGTCGAGTTGCTGCCGAGCAAGACAGTGGACAACAAGGGCTCAACAGCGTCTCCCAGCTCCTCCTGGACTTGGTCCTTCTCCACAGCTTGTTCCCTTTCTGCTTCACCATCCTCCACCAGCAACCTCTCTTCTTCCTCAATGTTCAGCTCCAAATACAAGATTCTCCATGTCAGTCGTGTGTGGCAATCGAGCAAAACAAGTGGGTGTTTCAAGCCAATGGCAGTGTTTATACTATTGTGTACGATTAATTAGAAGGTGAAATGATACTGTACCGGTGTAACCAAATTATTGTGTATAGTTGCTGGAATGTGAACATTGCATACGTATTGGATAAGGGTATCCGTATCTGTATCAAGGGATACAAACGTTCAGGTTTGTGAGAGAATCTCATATGATACAATTCTTATAATTTTCAGTAGATTTCAGCACTGTCAGTGGAAGTCGTGATAAAAAGATTAGATTATTATTAATATTTTCATTTCTATTTTGGGGTGAGTTTTAGTAATATCTTTATATCTTTTAATAAAGTGTAGGTATACACTTGAAGTACACTGCCAACAACTACAACAGGTGAAACCAGGAAATAAAAGATACCGATCCACCGTCCCTTGGCAGTGTAAACTCAATATAAAATATTGTACCTATTCTGAATATTGCAGTGTTTATATTGTTGAGGATGGTCCTGCGTAATTAATTCAGGTGATTTGTCGTGGCATCTGGGTTCGAGCAATTACTCGATTAGACGAGCTTCCGGGGCAATTCACAGGAGTTGAGGTTCATTTGAGTAACAAAGGATAAACACACTTCATGCCTCCACTTCTGTAATTGTTCCCGGGAGTTATTGTTCGAGCCCAGGAGCCACGGCAAGTCATTTGATTATTCATAAGTAAGTAAGGGCTATCCTCGACACACACAACTTTCAAATCAGTGAATAACATAGCAACATCAATTCGTGTCTTCCTCTCTTTACTACATGGCGGATGAAACACCCCCTGATCATACTGATCAAAACAATATCACCAATAAATCATCATATTAGTCAAACTGATAACTTGATAATAATTCATTATATTCATAACAACATTTAAAAAAATTGTTTTTGCTGATGGCGTATAATGGTACACGATGTCTTAAGATAAAATTTCTGATAAGAAATACTGTGACAAGAACCCAGAAAATGAGCAATTCATGAGAATCTATAAATTGGCTTGCATTTGTGGTGTTGTGTAGTGTGTTATAGGTACGGAGGTACCTACTTTGATGCAAATATAAAATACAGAAAAGCAGAAAAAGCGTTCTGAATGCACTTATCCTGCAATAACAACTAAAAACGAATGCATCAATTACTTCCTAAGAAGGCTTCATTACAGTGGGCAAATCAGGGCAAATATCAATACCATACTACGCAGTCTGGTTCACAGATTGGAGTAATGCTGAAAACAGTAGCGTGGGTGATAATAGTGGAGAAAAACAATAAAAAAGTTCAGTGAACCACAGGAAGAACCCGGCACTGTTTTAGATGAGGACTGATAAAATGTGGTATTGTGGTACCATATTCCGTGATATACGGAATATGGTATTCCCATATTGATAAAATCAATATGGGAATCCTGTATTCCTCTGGTCCTGTATTCCTCTGTAAAGGATAACATCAACAAGCCCACACATTAAAACTAAGAACTGTACTGAGAGAGAAAAGGAGCTTTTGGTGAGGAAGCAGATCAACACGACCACACGTTAGAAATTCACAGTTTTCTCATGAATAATTTATTATTTAAGGAAATACCTATGTATCCCATGTTTTGAACCAATAGATCAATAATTGCTTTATTGGCTATTATTAAGAGTGTGAGTGGGAACGGCAAATTAAATAAAATTAGAGTTATCTTAAAAATTATTTGTATTGAAAGAGAAAAAGAGCTTTTGGTAGGGCAGGACACCAAATTTCCGAGTTCCGGCATAATCAAACTCGAATGTGTACTGAAAGAGAGAAAAAGCCATTGGATTGTCAAGAGGCCTTTTCAGATGCTCGATTGCTCGTACAAGCAGTCAAATGCAGACATTCAATCCGATGTTTGTCTAGCAAGATTATTGGTGCTTGTGCAGCACTACATAACGATTTCATGAAATAGACATGAAGATGAGAGGTAAGTCGGCCATAGTACTGCTATTGTTAGTGCCGATGGCACTAGAGTCTAGAACTGACTTTAAGTACAGCAATGAGCACTCAAATCACCATTCGATGGTACTCATACTGATGATCCTAACTATCCTCACACCAATCAACCGGACGTTTTCTACCTGAAAGCTGTGCTGTAAGCAGAAATCTTTATCTTTCATAATAGCCGCAACTGTATGCAGAAATGAGGGATTCCCTTTAAAGTTAAAATTGGGAAAAGGTCCAAAAGTTGTGATAATGCTTAAAAATAAGGGAAAAGCTCGAAAAGTTAGGGAAAAGGTCGCTTGAAGAGCCAGGGGGGTTTCTGTGTTAATCATCTCCTTAATCCTAATAAAGATAAAACTTATACTAGGAAGCGTTCATGACGCCAGAATATACAGAAACAGTCAGCTATTCCACGCAATGCAGTCACTCTCAGTTATAGACTATATAACCACGCGACTAGAGAGAGACTTTTGCAATTCGCCACGCGTAGCGTGGTGAATTACAATTAGGCGCGAACGCAGTGAGTGTCTAATTGCTCATATAGTACGAACGCCAGTGAGTGCTATATGTGAAGATCAAAAGTCTCTCTCTTGGCGCGTGGTTATATAAGTATATAGTATATACACGGCCGATTCGAAGTAAGTTTGATTTGGACAGATTAAGACCCTAGCAGGACACCTTATGAATTATTTATATTAGTCTTCACATATGTGCATTGACTTAAGTATTTTGAAGCTTTTTTGAAGAGGTAGCAATCAGCATAAGAACATAGATTCCATCAAAACGTTCATTTCCATTAACTTTTGCAAAATCAATGGTACAAACAAATCGAAAATATACAATCACGAAGTGAATATTAAAGTCACACATTCTCAAGAATCCATTCACATTTGAATGATAATTGTACAAGTACAAAATAATAGAGTAATAGGTAATGTGTAAATCATCAGCAACAGACCAATACATCGGAATGTGAACACTGAAGGACTGACCAGACAAAGTGTACAATATCAAAATTGAGAATGAAAGAACTAGGTACCACTCATGGTGTACATCGACATTTGCAATTGCAATTACTCTCAAAAATGTATAGCAGCCACATTCCATTCTAAACCTGTGTTACGAGCAGACGTCACGTGACATACTTGTCTAACATATAGCGGTTTGCATATGTACACAGTAATTACAATCATGTGTTGTGTTGATTGGTATTTGGTGTTCGTTTTTGTGCATGTGTACATTTGCTAAATACAGTAAACGGGTCAGGTAAAACAGGGTAAATAAAGGTAAATAAACAGGGTAAATAAACAGGGTAAATAAACAGGGTAAATAAACAGGGTAAATAAACAGTGTAAACATGTTTAATTAAGTTTTGTAACATTTGGTAACTCAGCGTGTCAGAATCCAAATATAAATCTAGAGATGGACTTTCGAAAACCACTGATGGAGTTTTGAAATCTACTGATGGAGTTTCTAGAGAGAGACTTTCGCGCGTGTTTATATAACTCCATCTCTGGTTTCGTAACTCCATCAGTGATGGTTATACGTATGCAGCACGCGCGAAAACAACACGGCCGTGTATATAACTCCAGAACATCACTTGCTTGCGGACTCGGGGTACCCTATAGCCCCATGGCTCAAGAGGTAAGCCCAGAAAAGATACTGTCATTGCAACTGTGAGAGTGAATAATCACGTCATCATTCCCAGATAGAAGAGTGAAGACGTTACCCTCTTCACAGCTTTATAGTAAGTTTATACGTGTATATCACAATTCTGGGAAGTTTCAGGAGGGTTCAAAGACCTTCCAGGGTGACGAAGAAGAAAACCGACTTGCTCACCTACTTTCATCGAAGTTTAATAAAGAAGCAATCACATTGGACAATTGTGATGCTGATAAAATTACGAACTTGTACAGGATTCAAGTAACAGGTAGGTAGTCCCATACAATCCATACATCCAGCATCCCAACACTGATGTGTAGTGAGCACATGTCAGTGTGGACTGTGGAGACATATACTAATTAATTAACTTTAATTCTTATACTAATACAGTAATAAACGTTTTTAATTCAAGAGAATCGCGCTCAAGCACCAACGAACCATTAAACGGTACATTGGCACCTATCATGCATCACTGCAATACAAGAGACACAATGAAAAGATAAACATTTTCAAGTATACATATAAAGGTCACGACTGTGATCACAATGAATCGCCGATAACAAATAATCGCCGATAGCAGTGTTGGCATTGATATTATAATGTTTAGGGTATTCAATAACATCCTATGATAAATCATGAACAATTAACATTAGTGACTCAATTGATTTGTACTATCTTACATAGTAAACTCAAAATACGAAAGGCAGTATCCAAGTTGCCCGACACACTAAGTGGAATTCCACTAACTCGATAGTGGAATTCCACTAAGTGTGTCGGGCAACTTGGATACTGCCCTAAAAACATATAAAACAAATTCTTATATTCTACAAACCACTGCAGCACTGAACAGCTCAGAAATGCACATATCATTGTATGGACATTGACTAGAAGAGTTAATTTCAGAGATAAGAAGTTCATGATAACACTTTCCAGAGATTTTCTCTTTTTGTTATTATTTCCTCCTTTTGAGACAGTTTTTAGAAGATGATTTCTATCAGGCATAGGTAATATAGCAGCTGAGTGTGTAGGATTACAGTCACGTGGTTAGGTATGTACACTGATTGGTAGATTGAGAGACAGGTGACGTGGCATGTTGGTCACGTGATACATGCAGCACCACTTGGTACGCCCTGCCCTAACTGCTCTACCAACTCAAGCCATGGACCATCTGAGATTCTAGTTTTAGTGTTTTACAGTATGCAAGAATTATCACATAGGTCATGGAGATGTTCCAAGAGCTAATGAATTGGGTCATGAAGAAACCATCTAGTCAGAGTGCCAAATGGGTAATTTATATTACTGGAAAGTGGAAACAACAATGAAGGGAACAAAACAGTTACATATTTTGCAACTTTGCAAGGAGGAAAAAGTGACGGGCATCACAGTTCACATCGATAGCAGCCAGAATGCAAGTTGGCCATTTTTGACACTTAAAGGCTTCTGTGCAGTGAAATAGGCATCCCAGATGGTTGGAAACAGTCTTATATGAAAGAACTCATTGATATCTATCATTTGCAACAAAAATTATCAAAATCCGACCTTGCGTTGAGATTTTATGAGGTTATTAAAACCACCTAAAAAGTCGCTTTCGATTTGTGACATGCGACTCGATTTTCCCTCACAAAAGAGCTCATAACTCAAAAACTAAAAGAGATACAGCCTTGGGACCTATCTCAAAAATTCGAGAAGACCCTCTTACATAAGAAGAGTCTTCACTGGAAAGGTCAAGTCCTTCGTGGCCCGGTTGAGGTTATCGAAGGCGGTGTACGCGCGCGCGCGCGCGCGTAGACCGGCCTTCTTAACCTCAATATCCAACACAGAAGAGAAACCAATCCTACACCAAACTGTAGTACCCATGGCTGCTACAAGTTGACATGGATAGATCCTGGCTACCTGCCCCATTCAAAAACCCAGGCAACTTATGCAACATATTGTACTAACATCTAGGATAATAAAAGGACAAAATTACTAACATGTGACCTGCTTGACGGTTGACAACAAACATCCACAGAAATAAAATTGTGAAATTAATCAACAGTTCCGATTGTATACATTGACCAGTCGCTAGTGGACACTGTTCATCACTGTTTACAAATGCTATTGCATATTGCTCCTCCTCTGCTAGGGAGCTCAAGTTTCAGAAACAGGCAACCCCGTTCATATTTGTATGTCAGGTTGCCCAGATCTAGGCAACCCACTGTATTATTGTATGTTGCGTTGCAAAAGTATGTTAGTCATTTTCATGTTAGTCCAACAGTGAAGTGGGGAGGTAGATAATCGAATTGGCACTATGTAGAGAGAGCGGGTGTCCTGTTCCTCTCCACGCTATGCTCTGACCTATTTCATAATTCAATCAAAATGCTTGCATATTATCCCCAATTCCCATTGATATGCAAGGTTACTCCTTGAAGAAATGTGCCTAAAAATACTTAAGAACTTGAATAGCGCTTGGTGGTGGCTGGTTATTGCAGTACGTTCCCATTTTAGAGAGGAGTAGAAACATGTATGAATGTTATAATTATGATTGTGTGACGACACTGAAACAATACTAACATGACGTTCTTCAAAAATCAGGTTGTACTAACATTACTACAGGTTCTAGAATGGGGGCTACCTGCTTTACTTTTTCCGTGGTCTGGTCAAAGAGGCGGTATGCCAGCAAGACGCCAGTAGAGGACCTATTATTCCCAGAGGGAGAGGGCCTGACCTGAGTTGTCTTACCAACTTGTAGTACCCATGGTGGCTACAAGTTGGTGGCATTAAACTGGTCCTACCTCTTTATGTTGTCCTCAGGGGGTTAATCTTAGGCCCGTTTTCGGAAAACCGGGTTTTTGGATGTCGCGACTCAAATTTAGCCTCAAGACCACAACAGAAGCCAATGAAAACATATTTTTGTTACCAAGATGAAGCTGAAACTGTCTAGGATCACCTCAAACCAACATTTTGCACAATGGGATGAATTTGTGGCTCTCAGGTGAGGTTAAGCGATGTCCTCCCGGGAATTTCATCTTAAAATTTGGCCTTGTTTTTGCCTCAAATGAACAACACAAGGTCAAAAACTCCCAACTTTGAACCAAGGAAGTATATTCTGACCTCTTGATTAATATTACATTTCTTTAAGAGGACTGAAGCACCTCCATGAGGTTAAAAATGGCTAAAAACTGTAAAATCCAGGTTTTCAGATGTCGCAACACAGTTTTAGCCTCAAGACAGCAACAAAAGCCAATGAAAACAGTTTCTTGATGGCAAAATGAAGCTGAAACTGTCTAGGATCACCTCAAACCCAAATCTTTCACAATGGGATGGATTGGTGGCTCAGGAGAGGTTAAGTGACTTCCTCCCGGGGATTTTATCAAAAAAATTCAGGCCATTTTTAGCCTCAAATGGACAACGCAAGGTCAAAAACTCCCAAATTTGACCAAGGAAGTATATTTTGACCTTTTGATTGAGACTGATAACTTTGGGAGGACTCAAACACTTCTTTGATGTTTGAAGTGGCTAAAAACAGTAAAATCCAGGTTTTTGAGATGTCGCGACAAAATTTAGCCTCAAAACAGCAACAAAAGCAAGTAAAGACATATTCTTGATACCAAAATGAAGCTGAAACTGTCTAAGATCACCTCAAATCAAAATTTTACTCATTAGGATTTGTTGGCAGATCTCAGGTGAGGATAAGTGTCTTCCTTCCCATGTTTTTATCAAAAGTTGGATTTTGTGTTAGCCTCAAATCGACAACGCAAGGTCACAAATTCCTAAATTTTGACCTAAAAGGTGGATTTTGACCTCCAGATCAAGAAAAAATACTTTGGAGGACTAAAACACTCCTTTGATGCATTAAATGGCCAAAGGCTGTGAAATAAGGCATTTTTTGCTCAAATCAGCCTCATATTTAACCTCACAGTTGCCACAAATAAGGTAATATCATGTTCAAAAAGTTTTTTGGTCACCACAGATGTCCAAACTAACTTTTTATGTGAAAAGATTGGCATTATAACCTTTTTGAAAAAATGATGTATAAATAAGCCAATGTCACAAATTCCTTACATTCTGGCTGCTATCAATGTTGAATTTAAGACCTACCCGTAATGTCATCTTGGAAACAGATTATAGAAGAAAGCAGTGGCTATAATTTATAATGACAATTTTATTTTAATTAATGGTATCAGGCTACAAGAGGTGCTCCACTGGTACGATTATACCACGTATGTTTCTGATGTAAGAAATATAGTATACATATAAGTCTTTTTGAATTGAAAATACAGATAAACGGAAAATACATTTAACTGACCTATGCCACAGTTGTCCATGAGGCCGAATTAGGCCAAAAATTCATATTTCAAAATTGTATGATTGTGATTGTTTATAATCTTAAATAAATTTTGCATCTCATGTAAAAAACCTAAATTCAAAATATGATTCAAGCAAAAAGTTATAAATTTTGAAAATTGGGAAAATTTTTGATCAATTTTGCCTGACGTGACGTGACGTCTTACCCAACACCTGAGGTGGAACCTGGAGCTTCTGAGGTGGAACCAGGAGCTTCTGAGCTGGAACCTGGAGCTTCTGAGCTGGAACCTGGAGCTTCTGAGCTGGAACCCGGAGCTTCTGAGCTGGAACCCGGAGCTTCTAAGCTGGAACCTGGAGCTTCTGAGCTGGAACCTGGAGCTTCTGAGCAGGAACCTGGAGCTTCTGAGCTGGAACCCGGAGCTTCTGAGCTGGAACCTGGAGCTTCTGAGCTGGAACCTGGAGCTTCTGAGCTGGAACCCGGAGCTTCTGAGCTGGAACCTGGAGCTTCTGAGCTGGAACCTGGAGCTTCTGAGCAGGAACCTGGAGCTTCTGAGCTGGAACCTGGAGCTTCTGAGCTGGAACCTGGAGCTTCTGAGTTGGAACCTGGAGCTTCTGAGCAGGAACCTGGAGCTTCTGAGCTGGAACCTGGAGCTTCTGAGCTGGAACCCGGAGCTTCTGAGTAGGAACCTGGAGCTTCTGAGCTGGAAACTGGAGCTTCTGAGCTGGAACCTGGAGCTTCTGAGCTGGAACCTGGAGCTTCTGAGCAGGAACCTGGAGCTTCTGAGCTGGAACCTGGAGCTTCTGAGCAGGAACCTGGAGCTTCTGAGCTGGAACCTGGAGCTTCTGAGCTGGAACCTGGAGCTTCTGAGCAGGAACCTGGAGCTTCTGAGCTGGAACCTGGAGCTTCTGAGCTGGAACCTGGAGCTTTTGAGCTGGAACCTGGAGCTTCTGAGCAGGAACCTGGAGCTTCTGAGCTGGAACCCGGAGCTTCTGAGCTGGAACCTGGAGCTTCTGAGCTGGAACCTGGAGCTTCTGAGCTGGAACCCGGAGCTTCTGAGCTGGAACCTGGAGCTTCTGAGCTGGAACCTGGAGCTTCTGAGCAGGAACCTGGAGCTTCTGAGCTGGAACCTGGAGCTTCTGAGCTGGAACCTGGAGCTTCTGAGTTGGAACCTGGAGCTTCTGAGCAGGAACCTGGAGCTTCTGAGCTGGAACCTGGAGCTTCTGAGCTGGAACCCGGAGCTTCTGAGTAGGAACCTGGAGCTTCTGAGCTGGAAACTGGAGCTTCTGAGCTGGAACCTGGAGCTTCTGAGCTGGAACCTGGAGCTTCTGAGCAGGAACCTGGAGCTTCTGAGCTGGAACCTGGAGCTTCTGAGCTGGAACCTGGAGCTTTTGAGCTGGAACCTGGAGCTTCTGAGCAGGAACCCGGAGCTTCTGAAGTGGATACAGAAGTTCTAAACCCCCTCATTCAAGGGGCTCTCCGTCTTTATGCAATATGCATTGGTCTTTGGACACCCAATTTTTTCCCTCCCCATTGGCCTTTTTGTGTATACAAAAAGGCAAATGAGAGGGTTGGCAGAGATCGTGGTCTGGGAGGGTGAGAAATAGGATATGTGTATATGAGGTCCAGGTTTGCAATACAACTACTGTAATTTCTGGAAAGTGCCCGGATTGCTCCTTTATAATATCAGTCGCGAAAATGTCCCTCCGTCCGTCCCCCCCCCCACAAATCACAAAATCTTCAAAATAACGAATTTCATGGAGCTGTCGGTTGTCAAAAGGATAAATCTGATAGGTTGACCGTTGATCTGGCCCATCCGTGCCGCATGCTCGAACTCCTAAATTATGATAAGTTCTAAATTTAATTATGCTGTTAGAGAATTCGTGTCTAAAAAATCTAAAATCTTAGGTGTGAGTTGGGCGGTGGATTGGAGGAAAAGGCTTCGATTTTGTTCTAGGTTTGTACCAAACTGCTGGATTCGACTAAGTTTGAGTCTTGAGAAATACTATTCGCTGTGAAAGACGAACATTGCTTTTTGGAACAAGAGACAGCATCGAAACAGAAAACAAAAGCACGATATTTTAAAATCAGATGAAAGGTGATATCAACTTAGTATAGGGGGGAGTGTCACTGTCCCAATTGTCCCTGTCCCAATTTACTTTTTTTTTTGAGTTTGGGACTGGTTTTTGGGACAATTGGGACAACTGGGACATTTGGGACAATTGGGACAACCGAAAAGTTGAAAAAATCAGTCATTCATAATTTTTACATTGATCAATGTTTTTCTATCATTGAAATAAAAGTTATATTTATACTACTATGCTAATAAGAACAAGTTTTGGTTGTGTGCCGCTATGTAACAAGCTGTGGGACAAAAACACTAAACTGCCACTCAAAAACAAAATCATTTGAGCCCCAGTTGTCTCTGTCACTTTTGTCCCAATTGTCCCAAATGAGCAAATGTCCCATTTGTCCCAAATGTCCCATTTGTCCCAGTCCGCATTCACGTTTTTGAGTACCATTTGGTCCATTTTATCTGTCCCATTTGTCCCATTTGTCCCATTTGTCCCAAATGTCCCAATTGTCCCAGTCCGAATTCACGTTTTTGAGTCCCATTTGTTCCATTTTCTCTGTCCCATTTGTCCCAATTGTCCCATTTGTCCCAAATGTCCCTGTCCCAATCCACTTTTTCTTGAGTTTGGGACAATTGGGACAGTGAAACCCCCCCCCCAGTATAAACATTCAAGAAAATGCATCGCGTGAATAAACGGTGACACAATTTGATGCGAAACGTAAACCAATTCAACAAAATGGCGCGAAATCTACAGCGAAATCTACAACGAAATGAGTACAACAACGAACGCGCGCAAGAATTTTAGAAAAAAATGGCACGTGCCAATTTGTGTTCTCGGTGGTCGCGCGCAGCAGCAGCACGCGCATTGGAACAATATTTATATTTCATACTCTTATTACTTTATAACGACTGCGTTTTGTATCATCTTATTATGATGCTAAGGCTACATCAAGCACCGCGGGGGAGGGAAATTAAGCGCCTGCATATGGCCTATACGGGAACAACGGGAATAATTGTGTCGGTGCAGGCGCAATTCTTGTTAGGTCTGAACCTCTCAATATTTTGTACATGATTTCCTTTAGTGTAATGAAATAAGAAGTAATGGCCAAGAATGTTGAAGAATATAATGCATCTGGTCGAGGGCATTTTCATTACATAACTGAAGAACATCGACAAGTTCTCCTTCACTAGTGTGTTCCGGTACATTTAACTCCTGATAAGAGTTAAACTTGTAGTCTTATATATCCTTCTTCACCGCTTGGGTGCGCGGCTTTGGTACCTGATTCCATAGCCCCGACGCCATTGTCAATATCAGTGTTTTGATATACCACGGCAGTATTGAGTATTGATCAGGTGATATAGTTGAGATATCATAATATATCACTGTGAACTTTCCTAATTCATTACTTCTTCGAGCAAACACTCTTTCGTTGCTTTCCAACACAAAGTACCGAAAGATGGGCATTGCACTAAATGGCGACGAGGATGCAGCAGGGACCGGACGCGGTAATCCTTTCCTGCATTGGATAACTCTAAAAATTAAACTCTACAGGCCATAAGACGCAAGAAAAGAGAAGGGACGAGGTGAAGACTGGAGAGGGAAATTTCGGCAACGTTAGAAATGGACGGTTTCTTTTCTGCTTCCAATTCCACCTAAAGTGAAATCTACCTACCTTTATTAAACAAAATATGATATGGGGGTATGAGGAGTAAAAAGGAGAGTATTCCATAACTAAGCCCATTGCCAAATTATCCCAATTCAAGAAAATGATTTATTCGGTGAGCTTTGGCTAGCTCAACTAAAAAAGGAAATAGCCATAACACAACCCCTACTAACCACTACATCCTGATTAGCTGACCTAGGCAGGATATCATAATGTATTCCTGTGAATTTTCTAATTCATTACTTCTTCGATCAAACACTCTCTCGTTACTTCTCAACACAAAATAGGGGAAACAACAATGGCGACAAGGATGCAGCAGGGACCGGACAAGAAGCAGGGACCTGACAAGAAGCAGGGACCGGACAAGAAGCTGAAAACGGAAAAGAAGCAGGGACCGGACAAGAAGCAGGGACCGGACAAGAAGCTGGGAACGGAAAAGAAGCAGGGACCAGACAAGAAGCAGGGATCGGACAAGAAGCAGGGATCGGACAAGAAGCAGGGAATGGTCAAGAAGCAGGGACCGGACAAGAAGCAGGGACCAGACAAGAAGCAGGGACCTGACAAGAAGCAGGGATTGGACAAGAAGCAGGGTCCGGAGTCAGTGGACACCATGACTCACTCTCGGCGGATGAGGACGTGGCAGGTCAGTTGGACCACCTGTCCATATCAACAATACTACATTGGTGACGAAGATGGGAGCATTGCGTTTAATGCATGAACTTATTGTTGTTTTCTTAGAGGAGAGATAAAAAGATCAGCCAGGGGAAAGAAGAGGATGTTACCGTGGTGTTTCCACATGATAAAAACGGCGCGCACTGAGTGCGCGTCACTGAGTGCGCGCCATTCCCACCATTAAATCTCCAAGGTGGGAATGGCGCGCACTTAGTGGCGCGCACTGAGTGCACGCCGTCTTTTATGTGGAAACACCACGGTTACACTGTGTTATAAGGATACTGTCACCACTGTGAGGGGTTGATGCGTTCAGCATAATGTCATCTGAAACACAGCTATGCTTCTGTACAAAACAACAAGGGTACCAGAAATTAACATCCAGAAGTATCAGGGATCACATGAAGAAATTTGGAATGTGATTTCTTGAAAGAGCCCATTGATATGACAAAGAATCCTGCGAGGATCACACTTCACATCAAATCTTTGCTAGTGACAAAAGTTGAAGCGGATCTAAAAATCTAGATGACGTGCATCATACTTTAACAGCTTGCAATAGCAATGGAGTTCAAAGTAAATAAATCCATAGTATCAGAGTACAAAGCTGGGAATCAGTAATTCAAACCCAATATTCCAGTCATTCACGCTCATATGAATGATTTAACATTAGTCAATAGCTAAATTCAAATAAGCAATACAATCAGATACTTTCATGTGAATATTGGTTATTCTGTATCAGGTATGGTATTGGCAGATAAAATAGTTGGGAATAAAAAAGCAAGGAGAATGGAAGACTATAACTCCTAAAAATTGAAATAAACAAACAAAAATTTCCTAAAGATGCGTTTTTGATTCATTTTTCGGGTTTGTTTATAATATTTATGAATGCGGACACTGGGTCAATGAAAATTCAAAAGATTGTTTTGAATCTGAAAATGCCAAATGCAGAACATGAGCATTGTATAACGTTATTATACAATATAACTGTGCTCAATAGAGCAACATACTATAGTGTTACATCTGAGGTAGTAGATAAATAGGTAAGGTAGAAGATAAATTGGTAAGGTAGAAGATAAATTGGTAAGATAGTGGATAAATTGGTAAGATAGTGGATGAATAGGTAAGATAGTGGATAAAAAGGTTTAAGGGAGATGATAATGGGTAAGAAACAACTCAACAGCTATTACTGATCAGGTATACTTGGATCAGCATATGAATATTGATTAAAAATAATCTGATAGCTATCATTGCACAACTTAGGTGATAAAATATTAGCCATCTACAAGATATCTAACCCATCTAAGACTCAGTCATGAGTCTTATAAAGTTATAAAGAACCAACCAGGAAGCAAATAACTGTATTGATGTTGAAATCCTGGTTCTAACTTTTTTAATACTATGAATAATTAATGTAATCAGCCGAGGGGGAGGGGTTTCCAAATGATTACGTTTGATTACGAGGGGGGAGGGGGTTTGGCCAATGATTACGTAATCAAAATATCTAAATTTTGATGAAAATTTCAAGGATTTTTATGAAAATTTCACGAATTTTCATGAAAATTTCAAGAATTTTCATAAAAATTTCACGAATTTTCATGAAAATTTCAAGAATTTTCATGAAAATTTCAAGGATTTTTTATGAAAATTTAAAAGATATCCGAATTTTTATTACCAAAAATTAACCATTTTCAGAAAAAATTGTCAAAATTTCATAATTATGATTAAAACATGATCTACTCTAACTCAATATGGTTCAGAATGTATAGTTCCTTTAGTGCTGCCCGTAGAGGACTTATAGGAGGGATGTACTCCATTCGTTGAAGTCTTCCAAACCACTTCAGTGCCTCTTTGTATATAAGGTTTGCTGCTCTGTGCTTGATCAGAGGTTCGGAGGCCTTTCTTTCCCTAGAGCTCTAGAGTTGATGCCAGAGCAGGTCTTGGCGTACATCCGCAGCTCCATTATCCAGGAATCAATCTTTTTGATGAAGGTGTAGGAAGCTGCAGTTGTCTGTGAAGTTGCTGGACTCTGATCTGGCACTTAGGGGCTAGGGCTGCTCTGGATCTTGGGTTCTGTCGGCTTTGGTGGCAGATGACAGGACACGGATACTAAACTTTGGTTCCATCGGTTTTGAAGGAGGTTGAGGTGGGACCAAGACGTTGACTTCTGGCTCTTTAGTGGAACTGGGGGCCTCAGGTGTAGAGGAGGAGGAGGATGATCTGTTGGAGGTAAAGGAGGATGATGAGCAGATGAGGATGCGTTCGAGGAAGAGAAAAAGGAGGAGGTGTCCATCTCATTGTCAGAGGAGTTGTCGTAGGCGAGATTTCCATAGGAAAAACTAAATGAAGCTTTGAATGTCATCTTCAAGTCGATGATGTTGATGATTGAATTGAAACACACGATACTGTTCTAATTTTTTGTCAGTTAATATAGTTTTTTGGTGACGTCAAAAAAACTGAAGGAGGGGGGGGTTGGGCCATGATTACGTAATATTTTCCGAAAAAGAGGGGGGGTTTGGCCATGATTACGTTTGATTACGGAGGGGGGGGGGGGAGGGGGGTAAAAAATGCCCAAAAATTGATTACGTAATATGTGAACGATCCCTTAGGTGGTAGGACACACAGCAGAGTGGTGTTAGGAACATCAGTGAGGTACCATGCAGTGCAGCAGTGTGACACCAAACACTCTAACAGGGTCGTACCAGGAATATAAGTTGCTTGCATGACATCAAGCAGCAGTGTGACACTGAACACTTGACCAGAGTGGAGTCTGGAACATCAGTGGGGCACCATGTACTCATGTAGCAGTGTAACACCGGACAGGAACATCACTAAAACAATGATATTATATGAAAGAAGCACCGAAAGCTTTGAATAGTAAATTGATGAAAACAATGAATGAATTCCATACCCCCATGGCCCATACTCTTATTTTTCATACTGGGGCGTCAGTATCTACAGGCAATCCAATGTCTTATCTAAAGAGGTGTATGAGTATACTACAAACATAACAAAATACTGTATATCAATTTTCAAATTCAAGGATTGACATAAAAGGTGGAAGAGACTAAACATCATCAGCAGTTGCCCTACAGTTGTAAGGTCTCCCTGCCATCTGCGATGAAGGTGTCCCATCAGCAGGTGGCAAAGGGAAATGGAGGGGTTTCGACCCACCATACCCCTCGCAGCTTAAAACTGCAAAGCTGTTTGAAATAGAATGACATTTCAAAAGAGAGATGAAAGGATATATAGCACCTAATTCTCTAATTACCTACTGTAATTTGTTTAGCACAAACCTAATTGCAATCTCAGCTCAGAAAAGATGCAAATCATGAGTCTGATAATTTGTTTGACTTGATAGAAGGGCGTTCAACAGCATGGAGTGCAACAATTCAAACTGAATGAGTGACAAAAGTTTCATATCACAATGAATACCTACTAATTATAAATGGAAACCACAATATTCAAAACTGTAATAAACAGTTGGTGTTACAGAACAAATTAATTTGCAAGTGAAATTCTGTAATGCAATTAAAAAGACAGGAAAATATATGACCATTGAACAGATCATTCGGTCAGCTGATGATTGATGAATCATGAATGACTGTCCAACAGCAGAACAAACGTCGTAGGATGTTACCCTACCCTCGCGCGCGGGGCGCAACGTTCCACATTTGGACGTCACTTTGCGCCTTGTCCAACAACAAGTCGTCAAGTCAGAAGAAAGGGACGGACATCGCCCGTCGAAACAAACGCAACGCAAACAATTGTTGCCAGACGTTGCCTGCCCCATATTTTTTTCGAGGCGCACGCGCGCAGGGGGCAGGCACGGTCTGGCAAAAAATTGCAACGCCTGACAAGACGCGAAGGGGGTCAGGCAACGCGCCTGTAAATTGCTAAACACGTATATCCCTGTGTGGGTTGCATTGCGCGCGGCGCGTACACACACCTATGCGGGCTTAGGAAGCTCTGAAGGCCTGAAAATAACCAGGCGCGCTCGTAAAACTGGGGATCTGGTTACAGTAATGTTTGCTCCACTGACGCCCGATGAGAATCAGCCCGCGGCTTTGAAGTGCCGCGCTTCCCCGTAGGGAAGCACGCGGCGCGTACACACACCTATGCTATGCGGGCTTAGGAACAATTAGTCAATTACGCATTAGGGATGGTGGATGGAATGTATCGAATCCTGCATCTAAAGGGTCTGTCAACGGCCACGGCTGATGCGGCTGACAAACATATTCTCGTCTCAACGCACACGAGGTCACGAGAATGTGGTTTATGTGTCATGATGATCATGAAGGTGTTGATATGTTGGATTGTTGGAGGTTTTCTGAAGAATGGAGACCGATCAGAATCCGGGTATACCCTTTTTTTAAATATTTTAATTTCGGATCATCGAAAATCGTAAATTTTAGTCAATCCCCTACAACCTTCTTCATTCTTACAAAATTACCTAAAATGCTAGAATCAAGAATGACATCATTAAAATCCACCTTCAAATCAGTGTAGGTTGCACTCTGATAATATGCATGACTCTCATAATATGCTGAATTGCAAAAACCCCACAAAAATTATGCTTGGAAAACTAAAGTATGTGGTTTCCATAGTCCGCAATTATTATGGTTTGCCAAATTTATAGTCGAAATTCGAATTTTGACTAAAAATGGCGGACTATATTTTCGGAGGTCAAGGTAGAAGGCTTGATTGGGGTATGTTGGTGACATCATTTTTTTTGGATTATAAAGTACAAGTCATTATAGCCACTTGATTTTTTTACTGATCATGCAGCTTCTTTTGTTCTTTTTATCAATGAGGTCCTGAAGATGCTTCATAACTTAACAAGAAATGCGCCTGCAGGCATATTTCTTGTGCCCGTTGATTCCGTATGCAGGCGCTTAATTTCCTGTTCCCCGGGGCTGACATTAAACACGCCGGCCATTGTCCGTCTCGCTTACTGACAGGTTGAGTTGACAATAAAACGCTTTATCTATATCAAGTGTCACATCCCAATGATAATATTATTGAATCAATGTTATAAATATTCCATTCGTAAGTATAAACTGAAAACAGTAAATGGTGCTTTTTTTTCTGTAACCTCGGCGATCGCTTAAATTCCATGAATTACAATGAGGTTCGTATGTGACCACCAGTCGCATGTGCATTTTATTGCGCGCGCAAATTAATTCATGAACACCTGCCATGTTCTGTTTGCGCGCGTACGCATTCATTCTAGGTTGTTTCCTTTTGAGTTTTGTGTGACATCTTGTGTCCATATCAAACGTTACGCATTATCAAGCGTTTCCATTGATGAAAATAATGGTATCATTCGTAATCACATTATTTTCTGTCCTTACAAATTTCTGCATTTTGATGTTATGTTGCTCAGATACCACTGCCAGAGCTCACTTGATCGAAGATTGCTCAATACTCATGGTGACTATTTAGTAGATATTCAAGCAAATGCTTCTTCCTGGGCATCGAAATTTGTGATTTTAGGATCAACTGTGCCAACTTGAAGATGGAAAAAGGATTATTAGCCAAGATTGAAGATGCAGATTTCTTCATTTGTTACATTTCTTATATTTGATACTGGACAAATTTTCATCTCTTACTTTCTTTCTTCAGCTAAATTGCTAAGGTCAATCATCATTGATCGAATCATGATCGAACTTTATTGCTCATTGTCAATTATTGCCTCCTGCTTGAAGAAAAATGATAATTTAATTGAAACCAATAAAAACCATAAAATTTGATGAAAGATTCCAAGAAAATCGAAAGACATTCATGCACCTTCTATCATTGAACAGTTTGATGGAATTGAAGGATGACCAAGATTTAAAAAAAGAATCAAGTTTCAACATTAGGATGAACAGAGCATTGAACCCGAATAACTGTAATCTAGCTGCTGTGCACATTGACAGTATGCTGCTTTACCAAGCTATATTGGTGCGAGTGATATTATAAAGGAGCAGTTGGATGCTTGAAAATGGAGCATACGTACACACATACACGCATACCAAATTCGGTCGCGCGCAGCACACCACCTATTTCAGATTTAACAGTACGCGTAAAGGTAGTATACACACAACCACCACAAAACACGATCTCTGCTAACCTTTTCTCAATGCCTTTTTGTAAAACAAAAATGCGATTGGGAACAGGAAAAAATAAAACTTTCTTCAAGACATGATCAAAAAGTTCTTTCAAAACTGTAAATCCTATGGGTTCTAAAATGGGATGCTCATGAATTTGCAATATGGCTATATGGGTTATCCCATTTGGCCATTTTAATATATTCCATTTGACCAACTATGGTTTTTATAATTTGCTATTCAATTGGGACATGGTTTGAACATCATGATTTTACCATGAAAATGTAGGTATTCCTATTTCATTTGCACTTTCCAGGCATCAGAAAATTAAGTTTTAATACAACATCTTTAATGGGATACTGGAAGTTGGTCAAATGGGATATCCCTTTTGAGCTATTTATGTGGATCCCATTTGACATACTTTCACTGGAAAATCGAATGAGGGTCGGCCAAATGGGATGAGGCCACACCCACAAAATGGGTGGGGAATGGTGAAGTTTTGGTGTTTACACCAATCTACATGCAATAGCAACTATATATGCAAAAAATCATGTAAATCAGCTAGAATTTTAGGGTCCCATTTAGAATTTTAGGGTCCCATTTGCCCCAACACTCCCCTTTGATCCTAGTGGTCTTAACTGCAACTGATTGACTTGTAAAAGTTTTCTTCAGAGCCAATTATATTCTTATTGACTTTTAATTCAAATTGACTTATGATGATGACAAATACTTCTTATGATTAATATCAATATTCTGTTTTCCTATTCCTCATTCATCAGTAGTCACCCTACTCAATGAATTTGAGGTAATATATGTTGAGGATATATGTAAAGGTGATCATGACCAGCAATGTGTATTTGAGAAATGAAAGTTGAGAATATTTCAAATGGCTATACAAAGGGACGGCATGCAGTCAGATGAGATAATTTGTTCCCAAGGCAAGTCACTAAGGCAAGGCCTTGGCCTCCCAGAGCCTCTTACCGCTTTTAGTGCTAGCAAGAGAGCAAGTCTTCGTAAATCTAGGTAAAATATTTTTCTAATTTTATGTTAATTAACCACTTGATAACATAATGGATATCTATAATGCTAATGGACATCAAATTAAGTCAAATACAATACTTTGCAGTCCCATATTTGGAGGCAAGGAGGGCTTTTTATTTTACTGCAACATTTGATTATTATGGCTCTGTTATATGTTCTCTGCTGTATTATAGATAGTTGTGCTACCTGATTATATTTGATCATATATTTGTATATATTCAAGATTATAAATTAATTTTATTCCAGACCAACATCGACAAATGTCATTACTTTTGCTGCTGCCAGCAAGAAAACTCCACAACTTCTTCCTCGAAGAGCATCAGCAGATTACATCAAGGGTCTCAACATTGGGCTTAATTTCACTCATGAAGTTGTCACTGAAAGTGCCCCTTCTGCTCTGAGATTTGATGAAATCAAAAGGAAGGAAATATTTTCCACACCTAGAAATCTAATTTCCCAAAGAAAAGGCCCAAGTAATAAAGGAGTTCAAGGAAGGCACAATGCAATTGGAGACCCTACTTGTCACCAACCTTGTTCATTTGCTGGTGATTATCATTATCATATGGTTTTCAAATCATTACCTTTACTAAAGAAATATTCACTGAGTGTTTGAGTTAAGATAATTTCATTACTATTTGATGCTTCCTACATCAAACCAATAATTCATAACATTGGCAGCATGGAGATGTATATTACTAGTGCATATTAGATGTGGCAAAGCCAAGTTTTATGTGCATCAAAATTATTGTAAATTTATAATGGAGCAGAATAGAAGTTCACATGATATGCATGTGAAGATTGAGGGAACTGTTAAGTAACCAACATAGCTACTACAGCTGTGGATATCGAAATATTTTTGCTTAAATTGATAATATCAAACAGGTCACAGTGACAAGGCAGACCTGAGGCGACTCAGAGCATTTCCTGTAAAGCCATACTTGAAGAAAATTGTGAGTTTTATGCAGAAAGTTTGATCACATTATATTAAAAAACCTGATTATATTTTCCATACTTAGTTTCTTATATTATCAAAATTAATGATATTTAACATTCAATGACAATAAATCAAGGAATATTCAATAATTTAAGGCACACTGTATAAGTTTATCATAATGTACAATGAACAGGTCCAAGAAGAGGAGAGTGTAGCTGCACAGACGAGTGTTGCTGCTTCTACCACCCAGTGGGATGAGTACATCCTCAACAAACTCAGTCATGATACCAAGGATTTCATTGTCAACAAGCACTCATATGGCTCCCAACGAGAGAGACTTCAGCAAAAGGTACTGTGGGTTGCTATACATCAAATGATATATGTACACACTCCTATGCAGCATTGTATTTTTTGTTTTACAATTTAACTGTGACCTTAGAATTCAAGCAATTCAGCACTGATAAAAATGATTTTTCCTACTTATTGGTAATAATAAATTTGTACCTATACAGTACAGACATCAATTTAACCTAATGACCTATTATTTGCTGCCCTAGGTTATGAGTGATGCCAAGGAAGAGATTGATAGTGTCGGATTTAAGGAAACCCAGTTCATGGACGTTGAGCCGATCCTTGTAGAGAGGTATTTGATATTCAAATAGTAGTTATTGGTCGTGTAACAGATTGGAATGCCAAAGGCACGACACGATGTTACAAGACCAATAACGTTCTTATTTTTCGTCAAAAAAGTTGACCAAAATGCATGTATTTTTATTCACGTGACTTTGTGCACCAATAGCAGTACGCTATGGGCCTCCCCTGACCCTGTCTCGTGGTATTTGAGCTTCTAGTAGTGACTTCAAGGCTGCTACATTACTGGCTGATATTTCTGCCACGTCAGTGCCACGTGCTACTCCTAATTCGCTCTAGAACACGTGACCCGGTCACGTTAAATGGAGGCAAAATATGGGAACGGAGGAGAAAATACGAGTATAATACGACCTTAGGCTTACTTTGATGCATGCAAGTCAACGTTCAAATATCACCTCACAGATACTCAGATATACACATGATCACACTTGGAAATGGTCCTCTTATGATCAAGAGAACATATGGAATTATTTTAGGCCGCTGCTGAATAGCACACTTAATAACACGATTATTACTAGTTATGATGACAATCTAATCTTGTTTTTCTATTTTTTGTTCAACCTGTTCATTGTGTTTGAAGAGTGAGCTTTTCCCCAGTAAAACAATTCAAACTAAAATATTTTACCCAGAGGTTTCAGGAATCACGGTATCGAGCAGACGTGCAGCAAGACCTCTCTGATAAGTTACGGATTGACAGAGTCGGACAAGGAAACGATCACCAGTAAAAACGTGAAGGATGACAAGGCCTCCGAAGTGGATGAGGAATATGTCCCCAAATACTTAGGTAAGTGGTGGAACTGCTGCACTCTGCAGCCTGCTCCATATGTCCCCAAATACTTAGGTAAGTGGTGGAACTGCTGCAGTTCCACCTTACTTAGGTAAGTAATGGAACTGGTGCAGCCTGCTCCTTCAGACATTGAAAGGTTGTCATGTCCTGCAATTTGCCTGTTTTCACCGCAAAAAGTTTCTTTTTGGATTTTGGTCATTCATTCATCAGCCATCATCTTGAGTTCCAAGTCTATAAAGCTATAACTTTTGGTCTAAAATGTATGAAGTAAATATTATATTGTGTTCTCACTGACTCGCTTGACCAATTCCCTTGAAATGTGACACCAACCCAAGCTCCCGGCCCGATAGGGGGTGCAGCCCGATAGGGGATGCAGTTCAGGAGAGGAGGAGCCCGTTGCTAGAGATTGGGTGCGGCTCGCTCACCAGTGATCCTAGGGACCAGGGCTGGGGTAAAAGCCATGATAAGTGTAGGAGCTGCGAGCTGGGGCTGGTGTCACGTTTCAAGTGAAGTGGTCAAGTGAGCCAGCGCCTACACAATATATCTGCACTCTACAGCTTATAATAGCTTTCTAGAAATTGTATTCAGTCAAGGCAGTACTCTAAGTCTAATTGCTTATACTCTAGAATTCGCTGAACCCATGTTCTAAGTCTAATACTCTAGAATCAGGTAAACTCATGTTCTAAGTTGAATACTCTAGAATCAGGTAAACTCATGTTCTAAGTTGAATACTCTAGAATCAGGTAAACTCATGTTCTAAGTCTAATACTCTAGAATCAGGTTAAACCTGTGTTCTAAGTCTAATACTCTAGATCAGATAAACCCATGTTCTAAGTCTAATACTCTAGAATCAAATAAGCCCTTATTCTAAGTCTAATACTCTAGAATCAGGTAAACCCATGTTCTAAGTTTAATACTCTAGAATCAGGTTAAACCTGTGTTCTAAGTCTAATACTCTAGAATCAGGTAAACCCATGTTCTAAGTCTAATACTCTAGAATCAGGTAAACCTGTGTTCTAAGTCTAATACTCTAGAATCAGGTAAACCTATACAGAGGAACTACATGGAGAAGTTCATGACGAAAGCTCAGCGGAAACGAGAGATAAACCGTGACCCTGATCAGGACAAGTACGTGTCGAGCACCTACAACAGACATGCCATTCTGCAGGACGTGCACCCCTTTACTGAGGACATACTGCAAGGTAGGGGGTGTATGGGGGGGGGGTTATGTACTGCAAGGTAAGGAGTGTATGGGGGTTTATATACTGCAAGGTAGGGGGTTGTATGGGGGTTTATATACTGCAGGGTAGGGGGTGTGTATGGGGTGTTTCATATGGGACATGGGTGTGTTGCTGTGTTAGGATTTTTTGTAAGGAATTAAATCCCCTAAGGAATTGCTCCTTTCTCCTAACTTCTATATTCTAGTACAAGACTTCTATATTTATAATCTGAAAGTAAGAAGGATAAGCTCTCTCAGTTTTATTCTCACAATTCTATATCAACAAGTCAACACTTATTAGTAGCATATCATTTCTGTTTCCAATAGGTAAGTTCTCGATCCATCACCCTGGGAACAGGAGCCGGATAGTGTTCGACAGACAGACCCAATACAAGAGAGACCTCATCTCCTGCTACCCTCAACAACCCTCCATCTGGGGCCCTAAGCTTCCAGCTAAGCGGGCTATACCCGTCAAGGGACACATGCCCTGGAAAAACTTCCCTCAACTTATCATTGTAAGTGAGAAGACAGTCCTGCAAGGGACTCATTAACAATTGCAATTGATTGTACGGGGTGATGGCTCAGTTGGCAGAGCAGCTGTCCCGTCAAACATACGGTTATGGGTTCAAGGCTCTTTTAACCAATCATTTTCCCAAATTGACTTGTGTCATACCACCTGTCATGTAACACCCTCAGACCACGTACCAAAGACAAGTGCTAGCTGACGTGTCAGACGGAGAGTCCTGCACCACCCCCGGACCCCCTGCCAGTGAGAGTTTCCTGGAGCGGGACGAACTAACCCACACCCTCCTCCTGAACGCGCTCTCTCAGTGGCGGACCACCTGGTATCTGGAGAACAAGTGGCGGGACAGCACACTCGAGAGCATCACGCTGGTATAACTGTCTGTCTGTCTTTTTGTCTGACTGTCAGCTGTCTGTTTTGGTTTGTCCACTTCGTTTGTCTGTCGGTAGTTGTGAGTCTGAATTGTTACTGTTTGTGTATGTGTTTTTGTGGTCAGCCCATTTACCCGTAGATGAGACTTTCCGATCTATCAGAGAATCAGTACTTCATTCCATGTCGAGAATAATAAATAATTTTCTATCATGCAATATGAAAATATCTTCAATTTGCAATGATATAAAATATACATTTGCAAATTGAAATTATTTTCATATTGCATGTCAGAAAATTTACGTTGGTTACCACCATATATAATTCTACTCAGGATATGAAAGACATCAGTGAACATGTACGTATCACAGCTGCTATTGCCTGTGGAGCAGCCCTCGGATATAGAGATGACTGGGATCTCACTGAAATAAGTGGTGACTTACTTAATTTAAAGTTGTTAAATTTTAATTTCTTTGAAATCATAATAGTGAACTATTTGAGATGAATTGTATCCAAGTCTGATATAATAAGTAATCTGTACAGTATACTCTAACGCAGTAGCCACAACGTAACTAGGTGTTCCGTACCTTAAAAACCCAGACTAATAGAGCGATAGAGCGATAGGCTCAAACCTCAATGTACCCTAAAACCTAAACTAAGTAACTAGTAGGCGACACAACTCCGACAGAAGCAGAGTCTCTACAAATGGAAGAGGAGGATGAGGCTGAAGACACTGAGGTCCCTATCAGTGGATATAACAGGACGTACAGTCCTTCAGAACCAGCTATTTCTTCAAACAGGTTTCTATTTGGGACATGAGGTTTTCTGGCTCCTGAATAATAGTTGTACAGGTTGTCTAAGCTTTCCCCACTTCCAAGAATTATTCAAAATTCACGTCCATTACACGTCGCATAACAGTAATCCTCATTTCTTATCACGCAGCTAACTGGATATCTGACCTGGTAAGACGCTGGCTGGCTGAGTGGCGTCAACAGATCGCTATTACACCAAATTTCACTTTTTCGTCCGGGTGCCCTTTCTTCCTTTGACAACACTCATCCAAGCACTTAGACTCTTGAAGCCCACGTCTTTGCTTGCAATATTTGATTCCACATGCAATAGCTACTGCTTGTTCTCAGCTAAATGGTGTTTCACCTTCACACTCTTTATATTTAAATGTCTAGTATCTACCTCACAAGCACACACACAGCTACCATTTCACAGGTTGACCAATACCACACGCGTAGACCAGCAGCCACTTCTACATCCATTTTCTATTGACTATTGTACGAAACTGATTACTGTCATAGACTATTTCTAGACATACCTTTTAAACCAGTGTACCACCATCATACTCATATAGGCCTCTTTTGGATCTAATCAATTATTAGTTATTAGTAGTTTATCCGATATAAGTTATCGAGCTGATGACCCCAAGTTCCAGGTCAGTGAGTCATGTTGTGGTGGACAGCCTGCAGAAACTCCTGTTTGATAAGAGTGAGCGAGTTCAGGTGGCAGCCTCTGTTACTCTCATGTCTATCGGAGCTTCCGGAGAGAGGGCGAGGGTTCCGAGTGGGTTTGGATTTGAGGGGGGGGGGGGTTAATTCGATGAATCCAGCAAATTAGGTAAACGCAAAATAATATTCTTGAAATAGAACGTCAACATTATAACAAAAAATCAAAAACATCATTAAATTTTTCTTGACGCTAAGACATCATTAATATCAAGACGAACTGACATGTGAGGGTCAAGTCCACGAAACATTTAAATGGAGTCTCCTGTTATTAAAGGTCTTAATAACTCTACAGCTCTTATATAATTCCTTTCCACAGTTGCAGCACTCGAAGTCTTCATCTTAGTCCAATGCATATTTTAAGTTCATTCCGCAGTCCCTTCACTTAGTCTCACTCGCTCCGCAGTTCCTCTTTCCGTCCTTTTTCCGTCATCTTTCCCCCTCCCTCAGTCTGCAGTCCTAGTCCTCTTTCCCTCTCAGTCTGCAGTTCCAGCCCCCTGCCCCCTTGGGACACTATCCTCGCCCCTCGGAGACGCCCTTCCACCCACACCACCACTAGAAGTAGCTGCTGCACTGCTGTTCTGCTCTGATATCCTGGCTGCTAGACTGCTCGGCTCCACATACAGATACGGTAGACACCGAGGTAGCCAGGAATTCAGGAAGGCCGCTGTAGGTTCCGTTCCGTTCCGCACCGCTTTCCTCCACCGGGCTCGTCTGTTCTGGAACCAGATCTGGACACAACTCTCGCTGAGTCCGATCCTCCCAGCGAGCTCCTCCCGCACCACCAAGTCCGGGTAGTGCGTTCTCCCGAACACCTTCTCTAGCTCGTCCAGCTGCACGATGGTGAAGCGCGTCCGGTGTCTAGACCTGCAGAGTGGGCGAATATTTAGCTAAGTGTCTCGAATCTTGATACAGTATACCTTAGGGTTAGTTTTCGAGTCACCAACGAAATATAGGCGACTTAGATAAATATCGATTCACCATCTAAGTCATGAAATTGATGGGTAGTCCCAACCCTCTATAAGATTGTTCACATACCTGCGGCGTCTGTGACACAGCTCCTCGAACAAGCACCTCTCCTGGGCCAGAAGTCGACCTATTCGGGGGTCGTTCTTAGCAGAGGAGGGCTTCTACTGAGTACTGGAGAGGTGGGGGTCGGGGCAGCTCATCAGTGGGGGCACCGCCCCCGGACTCTAGCGTTGTTACTGTGGAGAACTGAGGGCTGATCTCAGAACCCCGTAAAGGCTGGGTTTGGTCATCGCTTAACATTGCTTGTTGGGCTAAAAGAGGATGGAGTGGATAACAAAAAGCTATTCCATATTATTATATACCTACATAAATACATGTAGGTATACATGTTGTTTCAGATTCAATAGTTCGAAATATTCGATATCCCGGTATTATTTCGTATGCCATCATGAGAAGGGCAGTTTGTAAAATATCATCAGAGCCGAAAACAGCAGCGAAAGGCTGAGAGCTGAACAGAAGTGACCAGGGCTAGGTGATCGTGTCTCGGGAATATTTGTGGTGTGTTAGTGAGGTTTCTATTAATTACGACGCAGTGCTCGGCTTTCGATACCCTTATTAATAAAACATCATGTATTCATTCTGGTACGATGTCTTGAAACCAATGTATGGAGATAGAATTAAGTTGATACTGAGTGACACAGATAGCTTCGTATATGGGGTGTATACAGAAGATTCATATCAAGATTTATTTAATATCCGGAATCTCATGGATCTATCTGGATATGAGAAAGATGGAATCCTTGGAAAGTATCATGACAAATCAAACAAGAAAGTGCCAGGTAAATTCAGTGACGAAAAACCAAACTCTGTTATAAGAGAAGTTATAGCTCTAAAACCTAAGATGTATTCCATTCTCTGTCATGATATTGGTCAATGTAAAAAGGCACAACTAGATATTCAACATTCATGTACGGACAAATGCCATGAAAAGCACTCAGCAACTGCTAAAGGTGTTTCAAAGATAGCCAAACAAAAGATCACTCATCAGCAGTACAAAGATACGTTACTTTCATCAGGTACAACAATGACGTCATCAAAAACAATCAGAACATTTAATAACAACCTCTATAGCGTGAAGATAACGAAACGAGGACTGTCTGCTTATGACGATAAGAAATATATTCTAGACAATAAGATTGAAACTTTAAGTTATGGACATTACAAATTACGATAAGTTTTTCAGCTAATTTGAGTTGTATTCAGTCATTATGGTATCATTTTATTACGACTTGTCATATTGTGTACGTATAACGTGTTTGAATTTTGAATTATGTATGTTGATGTAATAAATATTATCTATAGATGTTACTTCATTTGAATCCATGTGTCTGAGTTGTTAATAAGTTGATAAAGGAAAACGAAATTAATCTGAGATTAAAATTGCGCTATAATAATATTTAAGTGTTTAATGACTCAACCATTATATGGGTAAAATGGGCGTTAGGGTGTGGCTAGGGTTAAGGGTTAGTGACATTGACCGTAAGGGCGAGCAATTATTGGGGAATGGGTTTACTAGAAAGGGGGGGAGGGGTGATTAGGTCTGGTGTCGAGACTCTGGGTAGGGTAATGGGAACCTTCGGATTAAAAAAATGGTACCCCACTTTTTGGTGGTACAGCGGTACCATTATACATACTACTTGCTTGGGTTAGACTTGCGTGTGGGCTTGTAACGTGGGCTCGGACTACGTGAGGGCAAGTTACATGGGTCAAAACTGCCTTTGGGCAAATAAAATGGGTTCAAACATACATCTGTCAAGATATCACCACCAAAACCGTTGGACGGTTGGTCTAGTAACCCCCCGCGGGTTTGGATGTGACAACGGAACCTGAAAAGAGACAAAATGGGTTGATCACATCCAAACCAGCGGGGGGTTACTAGACC
The DNA here is from genome assembly GCA_011033025.1 of Beroe forskalii. Lineage (NCBI taxonomy): Eukaryota > Metazoa > Ctenophora > Nuda > Beroida > Beroidae > Beroe > Beroe forskalii. The sequence continues at coordinate 129,963 of WFMF01000427.1, forward strand.
AACCGTCCAACGGTTTTGGTGGTAAACATAAAAAAGTTCAGTGAACCACAGGAAGAACCCGGCGCTGTTTAATGTTTTAGATGAGGACTGATAAAATGTGGTATTGTGGTACCATATTCCGTGATATCTTATTGATAAACCCAACATGGGAATCCTGTCTTCCTCTGGTCTGAAGGAGAACATCAACGAGCCCACACATTAAAACTAGAAACTGTACTGAGAGAGAAAAGGAGCTTTTGGTGAGGAAGCAGATCAACACGACCACACATTACAAATTCACAGTTTTCTCATGAATAATTTATTATTTAAGGAAATACCTATACCTATGTATCCCATATTTTGAACCAATTATTGCTTTATTGGCTATTAAGAGTGTGAGTGGGAACGGCAAATTAAATAAAATTAGTTACTGTATTTTAAAAATTATTTGTATTGAAAAAGAAAAAGAGCTTTTGGTAGGGCAGGACACCAAATTTCCGGCATAATCAAACTCGAATGTGTACTGAAAGAGAGAAAAAGCTATTGGATTGTCAAGAGGCCGTTTCATATGCTCGTACAAGCAGTCAAATGCAGAAATTCAATCCGATGTTTGTCTAGCAAGATTATTGGTGCTTGTGCAGCACTTCATAACGATTTCATGAAATAGACATGAAGATGAGAGGTAAGTCGGCCATAGTACCGCTATTGTTAGTGCCGATGGCACTAGAGTCTAGAACTGGCTTGTACAGAAATGAGCACTTGAATCACCATTCGATGGTACTCATACCGATTGACCCTGACTATCCTCGCACCAGTCAACCAGACGTTTCCTACCTGAAAGCTGTGCTGTAAGCAGTTATCTTTATCTTTTAAAATTGGGAAAGAGGTCCAAAAGTTGTGATAATGCTTAAAAATAAGGGAAATGCTCGAAAAGTTAGGGAAAAGGTCGCTTGAAGAGCCAGGGGGTTTCAGTGTTAATCAATAATCATCTCCTTAATCCTAATAAAGATAAAACTTATACTAGGAAGCGTTCATGACGCCAGAATATACAGAAACAGTCAGCTATTCCACGCAATGCAGTCACTCTCAGTTATAACTCCTGAACATCACTTGCTTGCGAACTCGGGGTACCCTATAGCACCATGGCTAATTAGAGGTAAACACGTCATCGAGTGAAGACGTGACACTCTTCACAGCTTTATAGTAAGTTTATACGTGTATATCACAATTCTGGGAAGTTTCAGGAGGGTTCAAAGACCTCTCAGGGTGACCAAGAAAAAACCCTGCTTGCTCACCCACTTTCATCGAAGTTTTACAAAGAAGCAATCGCTTAAGGGGGGGGTTCAACCCAAATTTTTTGGAAAACACGTTTCTGAGATAATGGTTGACTCAAAAGGTACACCACGTGGGCCAACTTTTCGGCCGGGTTTGGTACCCCCAGACCCACTGGCGCCGCCGTGGCGCCATGCCCAAATATGGGCCTAAAATGGGCATATTTTTTCAAAAGCGACTTGGACGAGATCTGAGGTGTGCAATCGATAGATAATGGTCCCCTGAGTTACCATAAAAAAAAATTGAAGTCGATATCTCAAAAATGTGAGTTATGGCCGAAAAAACGTATGCCCATATATGGGCATACACGCGTCATATTTTACGGCCCATAACTTGGCCAAATATCAATATTACGAATGAAACCAACTTTATTCGATAGATAGCATTGGTTTATGTATTCTCTGCAAGTATGGGGTTGATTGCTACTAAAATGGCCATTTGAGGTCAAAACCTCTAAAAAACCACAAAATCGCCATTTTCTCGGTTTGCGCGAAAATCGACTTTACATTTTCCTTCTCCTCCGCCATTTTTTAATATTTTTGCGAAATTTTCAGAATCGCTTTGAAACTTAATTTCGCTATGTCCTCGGGGATTTTTGGTCCGAGGACCAAAAAATTTTTTTGGGGGCCTAACTCAAAATTTCGATCAATAACATAAGTGCGAAATTAAGTTTCAAAGCGATTCTGAAAATTTCGTGCAAAAATATTAAAAAATGGCGGAGGAGTAGCGAAAATGTAAAGTCGATTTTCGCAAAACCGCAAACCGAGAAAATGGCGATTTTGTGGTTTTTAGAGGTTTTTGGACCTCAAATGGCCATTTTAGTAGCAATCAACCCCATATTTGCAGAGAATACATAAACCAATGCTATCTATCGAATAAAGTTGGTTTCATTCAAAAATATTGATATTTGGCCAAGTTATGGGCCAAAATAAGCTTGCGCGACGCGCGTATGCCCATATATGGGCATACGTTTTTCGGCCATAACTCGGCCATTTTTTGAGATATCGACTTCAAATTTTTTATGGTAACTCAAGGGACCATTATCTATCGATTGCAAACCTCAGATCTCGTCCAAGTCGCTTTTGAAAAAATATGCCCATTTTAGGCCCATATTTGGTCATGGCGCCACGGCGGCGCCAGTGGGTCTGGGGGTACCAAACCCGGCCAAAAAGTTGGCCCACGTGGTGTACCTTTTGGGTCAACCATTATCTCAGAAACGTGTTTTCCAAAAAATTTGGGTTGAACCCCCCCCCCCCCCCCCTTAAGACAATTGTGATTTTTGAGGAATTTACGAACTTGTACAGGATTCAAGTAACAGGTAGGTAGTCCCATACAATCCATACATCCAGCATCCCAACACTGATGTGTAGTGAGCACATGTCAGTGTGGACTGTGGGGACATATACTAATTAATTAACTTTTATTCTTATACTAATACAGTAATAAACGTTTTTAATTCAAGAGAATCGCGCTCAGGCACCAACGAACCATTAAACGGTACATTGGCACCTATCATGCATCACTGCAATACAAGAGACACAATGAAAAGATAAACATTTTCAAGTATACATATAAAGGTCACGACTGTGATCACAATGAATCGGCGATGACAAATAATCGCCGACAGAAGTGTTGGCATTGATATAATGTTTAGGGTATTCAATAACATCCTATGATAAATCATGAACAATTAACATTAGTGACTCAATTGATTTGTACTATCTTACATAGTAAACTCAAGATATGAAAGGCTAAAAAAATTCCACTAAGTGTGTCGGGCAACTTGGATACTGCCAAGTTGCCCGACACACTTAGTGGAATTCCACTAACTCGATACAAACCACTGCAGCACTGAACAGCTCAGAAATGCACATATCATTGTATGGACATTGACTAGAAGAGTACATTTCAGAGATAAGAAGTTCATGATAACACTTTCCAGACATTTTCTCTTTTTGTTATTATTTCCTCCTTTTGAGACAGTTTTTAGAAGATGATTTCTATCAGGCATAGGTAATATAGCAGCTGAGTGTGTAGGATTACAGTCACGTGGTTAGGTATTTACGCTGATTGGTAGATTGAGAGACAGGTGACGTGGCACGTTGGTCACGTGATACATACAGCACCACTTGATACGCCCTGCCCTGACCGCTCTACCAACTCAAACCACGGACCAGAGATTCTACTATTCTAGTTTTACAGTATGTTAGAGTTATCACATAGGTCATGGAGATGTTCCAAGAGCTAAAGAAGTAAAGAATTGGACCATGAAGAAACCATCAAGTCAGAGTGCCAAATGGGTAATTTATATTACTGGAGAGTGGAAACAACAATGAAGGGAACAAAACAGTTACATATTTTGCAAGGGGGAAATGTGACAGGCATCACAGTTGAATTTAAGACCTACCCGTCATGTCATGTTGGAAACAGATTATAGAAGAAAGCAGTGGCTATAATTTATAATGACAATTTTATTTTAATTAATGGTATCAGGCTACAAGAGGTGCTCCACTGGTACGATTATACCACGTAGGTTTCTCATGTAAGAAATATAGTATACATATAAAGATATAAGTCTTTTTGAAAAGATTTAACTGACCTATGCCACAGTTGTCCATGAAGCCGAATTAGGCCAAAAATTCATATTTCAAAATTGTATGATTGTGATTGTTTATAATCTTAAATAAATTTTGCATCTCATGTAAAAAACCTAAATTCAAAATATGATTCAAGCAAAAATTTATAAATTTTGAAAATTGGGAAAATTTTTTATCAATTTTGCCTGACGTGACGTGACGTTCTACCCAACACCTGAGCTGGAACCTGGAGCTTCTGAGCTTCTGAGCTGGAACCCGGAGCTTCTGAACTGGAACCTGGAGCTTCTGAGCTGGAACCTGGAGCTTCTGAGCTGGAACCTGGAGCTTCTGAGCTGGAACCTGGAGCTTCTGAGCTGGAACCTGGAGCTTCTGAGCTGGAACCTGGAGCTTCTGAGCTGGAACCTGGATCTTCTGAGCTGGAACCTGGAGCTTCTGAGCTGGAACCAGGAGCTTCTGAGCTGGAACCTGGAGCTTCTGAGCTGGAACCTGGAGCTTCTGAGCTGGAACCTGGAGCTTCTGAGCTGGAACCTGGAGCTTCTGAGCTGGAACCTGGAGCTTCTGAGCAGGAACCTGGAGCTTCTGAGCTGGAACCTGGAGCTTCTGAGCAGGAACCTGGAGCTTCTGAGCTGAAACCTGGAGCTTCTGAGCAGGAACCTGGAGCTTCTGAGCTGGAACCTGGAGCTTCTGAGCTGGAACCTGGGGCTTCTGGGCAGGAACCTGAAGCTTCTGAAGTGGATACAGAAGCTCTAAACCCCCTCATTCAAGGGGCTCTCCGTCTTTATGCATTGGTCTTTGGACACCCAATTTCTAGGTCTGAACCTCTCAGTATTTAGTACATAATTTCCTTTAGTGTAATGACATAAGAAGTAATGGCCAAGAGTGTTGAAGAATATAATGCCCGTGCATCTGGTCGAGGGCATTTTAATTCCACATCAACAAAGTTCTCCTTCACTATAGTGTGTTCCGGTACATTTAAATCTTGATAAGAGTTTAACTTGTAGTTAAACTTGGGTCTAATTTGAATTAGTCGTATATATCATACTTTACCGCTTTGGCACACGGCCTAGCTACACGCTGTGGCAGTCCTCCTATTCAGGAATCATTCGATAAATCGATAGCCCCAACGCCATCGTCATAACAAAATCAGTGTTTGATATAACACGGCAGTATTGAGTATAGCCATAACACGACCCCTACTTACAATTACCACCGCACCCTGATCACTGATCATGTGACCTAGGTAGGATATCATAATTCCTGTGAACTTTTCTAATTCATTACTTCTTCGAACAAAAACACTCTCGTTGCTTCTCAACACAAAGAAAGGAAAGATGAGCAACAATGGCAACAAAGATGTAGCAGGGAATGGAAGCAGAGCAGGGACCGGACAAGAAGCAGGGACCTGACAAGAAGCAGGGACCGGACAAGAAGCAGGGACCGGACAAGAAGCAGGGACCGGACAAGAAGCAGAGACCTGACAAGAAGCAGGGACCGGAAAAGAAGCAGGGACCGGACAAGAAGCAGGGACCTGACAAGAAGCAGGGACCGATAAAGAAGCAGGGACCGGACAAGAAGCAGGGACCGGACAAGAAGCAGGGACCGGACAAGAAGCAGGGACCGGACAAGAAGCAGGGACCGGACAAGAAGCAGGGACCTGACAAGAAGCAGGGACCTGCCATGTCCTCTCGGTTGAGGACATGGCAGGTCAGTTGGACTGTTTGTCCATATCAAAATTAATACATTGGGGACGAGGATGGGAGCATTGCGTTTAATGTGAAATTTGAATTTAATGTTAAATTTGTTTTTTTGGATAGAAATAAAAAGATCAGCAAGAGGAAAGAAGAGGAGGTTACACTGTGTTATTAGGATCCCTTCACCACTATAAGGGGTTGATGTATTCAGCATAATGTCATCTGAAACACAGCCATGCTTCTGTACAAAACAACAAGGGTACCAGAAATTAATATCCAGAAGTATCAGGGATCACATCAAAAAATACGGAGAATGTGATTCGGGGATACGATAAATTGATTTCTTGAAAGAGCCCATTGATAGGACAAAGAACCCTGCGAGGATCACACTTCACATCAAATCTAGTGACAAAAATTGAAGTGGATCTAAAAATCTAGATGATGTACATCATACTTTAACAGCTCGCAATAGCAATGGAGTTGAAAGTATATAAATCTATAGTATCAGAGTACAAAGCTGGGAATCAGTATTTTAAACCCAATATTCCATTCATTCACGCTCATATGAATGATTTAACATTATCAATAGCTAAATTCAAATAAGCAATACAATCATATACTTTTATGTAATTATTGAATGAGAAAAACAATCGTATACTTTCATGTAAATATTGGTTATTCTGTATCAGGTATGGTATTGGCACTTGGCAGCTAAAATAGCTGGGAATAAAACAAGCAAGGAGAATGAAAGATAATAACTCCTAAAAATTAAAAAAAACGAACAAAAATTTACTAAAGATGCATTTTTGATTAATTTTTTGGGTTTTTAGAATATTTATGAATGCTCACACTGGGTCAATGAAAATTTAAAAGAATATTTTGAATCTTAAAATGCCAAATGCGGAACATGAGCATCGTATAAGGTTATTATACAATATATCTGTGCGCAATAGAGTACTATAGTGTTACTATAGTGTGTACTATAGTGTTACATCTGAGGTAGTAGATAAATAGGTAAGGTAGAAGATAAATTGGTAAGGTAGAAGATAAATTGGTAAGATAGTGGATGAATAGGTAAGATAGTGGATAAATAGGTTAAAGGGAGAAGATAATGGGTAAGAAACAACTCAACAGCTATTAGGTACTGATCAGGTATACTTGGATCAGCATATATGAATATTGATTAAAACTAATCTGATAGCTATCATTGCACAACTTATGCAATACAAGTTAGGTGATAAATTAGCCATTTACAAGATATCTAAGACTCTGGCTTTCAGTCATGAGTCTTAAAAAGAACCAACCAGGAGGCAAATGACTGTATTGATGTTGAAATCCTGGTTCTAACTTTTTAATACTATGAACAATTAAATTCAATACAATGTACAATAGGTCTAATTATAATTAGATCAGATTATTATAGATCTAATTAAAGGAAGAAAATGAAAACGAAACCTGAATAACATGGGTTACACAACAGTTCAAAGCGTATCTGTACAGCGTCCCGTCCAACAATGAGGGCTTCATTCAATCAATCCAACTGTATCAACAACCTCATCGTTAGGTATAAATGTTTTATTTTATGTTGAACTTGATTGCTTATAGCATTGCCTGAGGGGGACCCCATAGTGAAACATTTCAAAATATAGGCAATTTATAATGTAAAATTTAAATAAAGACTTAGAGGTAAATGTCCTCGATACAACAGCTTTCCCCGCTACAAAAGTTAAACCTGGTCAGGGCGATAAATCAGAGCCAATCTCGCTGCTCATCTCATCGTTAGGTGGTAGGACACACAGCAGAGTGGTGTTAGGAACATCAGTGAGGTACCATGCAGTGCAGCAGTGTGACACCAAACACTCTAACAGGGTCGTACCAGGAATATAAGTTGCTTGCATGACATCAAGCAGCAGTGTGACACTGAACACTCGACCAGAGTGGAGTCTGGAACATCAGTGGGGCACCATGTACTCATGTAGCAGTGTAACACCGGACAGGAACATCACTAAAACAATGATATTATATGAAAGAAGCACCGAAAGCTTTGAATAGTAAATTGATGAAAACAATGAATGAATTCCATACCCCCATGGCACATACTCTTATTTTTCATACTGGGGAGTCAGTATCTACAGGCAATCCAATGTATTATCTATAGAGGTGTATGAGTATACTACAAACATAACAAAATACTGTATATCAATTTTCTAATTCAAGGATTGACATAAAAGGTGGAAGAGACTAAACTGTGAATCAGCAGTTGCCCTACAGTTGTAAGGTCTCCCTGCCATCTGCGATGTAGGTGTCCCATCAGCAGGTGGCAAAGGGAAATGGAGGGGTTTCGACCCACCGTACCCCTCGCAGCTTAAAACTGCAAGGCTGTTTGAAATAGAATGACATTTCAAAAGAGAGATGAAAGGATATATAGCACCTAATTCTCTAATTACCTACTGTAATTTGTTTAGCACAAACCTAATTGCAATCTCAGCTCAGAAAAGACGCAAATCATGAGTTTGATTGATTATTTGTTTGACTAGATAGAAGGGCGTTCAACAGCATGGAGTGCAACAATTCAAACTGAATGAGTGACAAAAGTTTCATATCACAATGAATACCTACTAATTATAAATGGAAACCACAATATTCCGCGCGCGGCGCGTAGTCGCGTACACACACCTCTGCGGGCTTAGGAAGCGTGAAAATAACCAGGCGCGCTCGTAAAACTGGGGATCTGGTTATAGTAATGTCTGCTCCACTGACGCCCGATGAGAATCAGCGCGCGGCTTTGAAGCGGCGCGCTTCCCCGTAGGGAAGCGCGTTGCCCTAACCAGGACCCTGGTTAGTGGTTACGCGCACGGAGTGCGCGGCGCGACGCCCCTGGTTAGGGGAAGGAAGCGCGCGGCACGTACACACACCTATGCTATGCGGGCTTATGAACAATTAGTCAATTACGCATTAGGGATGGAGGATGGAAGGTATCGAATCTTGCATCTAAAGGGTCTGTCAACGGCCACGGCTGACAAACATATTCTTGTCTTTCCCCTAACCAGGGGTGTCGCGAGACGACACCCCTATTTCTCACTAAGCTTTTTTGAGTACGTGCGCGGCGTTACGCCGCGCCGCAACTTAACAAGAAAGATCGAAAAACTAGATTTTGGGAAAATCCGCGTAATCATTGAAAATTCTTATTGTACTTGTAGACATTGAAATGTCGATTCTGATTGATACAGATAATTTACAAATTGAAAACTACACTCTGCATTTCCAAAGTAATCAGATACAAATACAAGTAATCAAATACAAATACAGTTAGTGTTACACTTACTGCTCACATCACTCGTCAGGATATATCATATTGATAAAAAGCTTCGTGATTTTGAGACGCTGATAGCATTTTAATTTGAAGATTTTTAGCCGTCTCATATACTCACAAAAAGCTCGAAACTCGGAGATTCCAAAAAATAAATACAGAACACGCCCGTATGGAGGTATTTCAAATTAACCAGGAACTGATAAGATATTAAGCAATGGTTTGAAATACAAGAGGTAACAATTTACAAAAAGTTATAGGAACACAGAACCTTTCCTCATTGCATATGTCTCATCATTCTTGATAATCCCCAACTATATTTACATCGAGGCCTAATGGTGATTCTTTGCTATAATTATGCTGCATAATCACTAGATTAGAAGGTATGCCATTGAAATGCAAAACTTCTAGTGGTTGTTTTGAATGGACTGAATGCCCTGATTAGCTTCAGACGATGATAAGGGGGAGGAGTTCCTGTGGGGTTTTTAGGCTCCAAACGGGAAGTGGCGATGAGACTCCATGGAGGACAGGCAGTGCCAACGAGATATTGAACAAGGCAAGTGTGTGGAGGTTCCACAGAGGCTGGGGTCCAGCTTGCCCGGTTGGATCAAGTCTCAATGAAGCACCGAGTGGGTGTGGCCTGGTTTCGATCCTGCGTCTCTGGAGTACTGCCAGATTTGATGCACATGGTTGTGGAATTAGTCCAACATAAGCTGCTCGGCGCCCTCCATACAAGTAAATATTCCAACATTTTCTGTGACCAGTGGGGCAAATCTACGGGAGTCACAAAATGCTGCTTGTTACCCATGGAACAGAGCATCGTTGTTCAATGAATTCGATCAATTCACAGCTGAATCTAAAATGTTTTCAATTACTAAACCATTGTGTGCTTTACTTAAGTAAATCGCAAAGCGCCATCCTCAAATTAGATCATCGAAAGGAAATGGATCAAATTCTGAAGACCTGCCGTCTGTCCGAACTCCGACTAAAACAGGATCACTCTTCTTACCACAGGATCAGCACAATCATCTGAGAGGAACTTATATCAATATTATTCAACAGCTGCAGCTTGACAGAGCAACAGGAAATAACATAAATAATTTCATTATTCAAATGATTTCTAGATCAAAAGTAGCAAAGCATGGTATATATAAGTTTAAATGACTCATGTCCACATTCTACATAGCAAAATTTTAGAGAAAAGCAAATACCCAGATTGATTTCAGATTCAAATTCGATTCTGCGTTTTATGCTTATATTTACGTTCCAAAATTAAATTGGGATATTACATCTAGGCGGTAGGTTTTATTCTCTTGGGCTTTAGAGAAAATTTTCCATTGCTGATTTTATCGAATCAAGTTTGAGATTTTTACTTCATGCCTGACGTTATTTTCAGACGCTCATTACATCTCAATACGGGACAGTAGGCAGGCCAGCTTTAAAAGTGTAAAAAATCAGATCTCAGGAGATGATTTTTATCTTCAACTTGACTCTAACTGGGCCATGTCATCGGATTAGCCGTACTATCCTGAAAACAGGGGGAGCCTCAGCCCTCATACCTGAGAATCACAAGTACTATGAATCCCAATGCTCTTGAGTACTTATTGGCCCTAATTTAACAAGCCCTTGAGAACAAAAAACGACTTTTCAAGGGGTCAAGTTAAAGTGGGGCCGATTAAATTAAAGCCAGTTGATTTAGGTCAGATGAAACTTTTTATTAGTTGGCTTATGTACTGGTAAACTTATTTGACCGTCATTATATAACACAGATAATGACCTTAATCATGATATATTAGACCAGGATTTGGCTATTTGGGTTTTTGAGGCAATTTACGTAGTATAAGTTGGTTTTCGTGGCTATTCTGAGCAAAAAATTTCTTGGCTTGGCAACTGCTTGGAAAATTTTTGTCCATAGGGCCGGTTAAAAAAGGGCCGGTTAAATAAAGGCCGGCTAAATAAAGGCCGATAAGGTTGGTGAACTAACTTTGAAGCATAAATATAAATTAGCTGGAAAGAGAGCGTCCATCAATCCATTCTTCCCTTTTGAACTTTACAAAGTTGATCACGCAATATACTTTTTGAAATTTTGATTACAGTGCCTTAATTAAAACATAATATTTACTATCTTATTTACTACAGCTCACACATGATTCAATCTGAGTTTTGCTATTTCATAAAACTGTTGCCATTTAGAATGTGAACACGAGTTGTTGTTACCTGCAATGTTCTCAGTCAATACAAGCATTTGAAACATCGTACAAGTTATGAAAAATTCAACTTACATTTAGAATGAAGGCGTTCATGAAATCACGAATTCAGGGAGCGAGGTTCGGTGAGGTCCCAAGCACTTGTAAGGACAGATCTGCAGATAGCTTCTCTATCTCTCTTCTCTAGTGTAACGAATGAAAAGGATGCTCTTCTCAGATAGCTTCTCTATCTCTCTTCTCTGGTGTAACGAATGAAAAGGATGCTCTTCTCAGATAGCTCCACTGTCACTTCTGAAGTCCGGAGCTCGTCTGCAATGACAAAAATTGAAGAAAACTACGATATTAGGGGAGATGAGGTATGAAGTTTGGGGAATCAATATTATGTTATAAATCAAACAATTTTACTACCCTATTGACGAGGTTCTATTGACTGATGAGCACACATATGTGTTACACGTGATTCAATCTGAGTCTTTGCTTTTTTTTAAAAAATTGCCATTTAGAACTTTAGAACGTGAAAAACGAGTTTTTGTTACCTGTGCAATGTTCTCAGTCAATACAAGCATTTGGAATATCATTACTTCATTACAAGTTATGAAGCCATTCAAAATGGTGAGGCTTGTCAAACAAAACTTGAAAATTTTACTCGTGTTTGAAACGGAGGCGTTTATGAAATCACAAATTCAGGGAGAGGGGTTTGTTGTAAGCGTCAGATCTGCAGATAGCTTCTCTATCTCTCTTCTCTGGTGTAACGAATGAAAAGGATGCTCCACGGTCACTTCTGAAGTTCGGAGCTCGTCTGCAAATTGACAAAAATTGAATCAAACTACGAGATTAGAGTATGCAGTTTGGGTAATAGATATCATGTTACAAATTAAACTATTATATCAGTGTCATGGTTTGGTCAATTCAATGAGAAAAAATAAATTTACAACTTTAAAATGTTAGATATATTACATGGTCATTTTGCATAAAAGTTTCGCATCAGTTTTTAAACAATTGTTTAAACCCAATTTGCCGATAATGATATAAACCATTTTATGGTATACGTGGGATTGTGTTGGGAACCCATATAAGGCCTGAGGATGTTTGGGAACCCATATAAGGCCTGAGGATGTTTTAGGATGCTGGCAGTTCATTTACCATTATGTTGGGAGTTATCATGAGGCAATGTTGGGAGTTCATGTGGCAATGTTGGAGTTCATGTGTTCATAGAGCAATATTATAGGTTTATTATAATTTTAGGCCTATCTCTATTTTCTAGGAAAATTTGTTATCAATTTTGTTATTTTTAAATGTTGTTGTTTGTATATTTGGACGACTATTGAGTTAATTGCATTTGATTTTCGGCGACCGTTGTTTTTTAATAGCTTGCACAATTTAATAATAGGATTCTTGGTTTGAATTTTTTCTTCCATGTTTTAAGGTTTTGTTTTAAACTTGGATTAGATATTTAACCTTTAATTTTTTATTAAACTTGTTTGCACAATTTAATAATAGATGATTTTTTCTTCATGTTTTTCTTTTATCTTATAAACTTGGATAGATATTTTAACCTTTCTTTTATTATAGGTAGGCTTATTAAATATTTTTAGTTTTGAATCCATGATGGGCTTTAAGGCGATTAATTAAATGCTTGGTTATTATTATTATTATATTATTAATGATATATGAGATGGTAATTGTCCTGAAGACGGAGATGGACCGAAACATGTAGACAAATTAATATAATTGCTGTGTTTCTTGGATTATAAAAGAGCATCAATTGTTTTATTGATCAGTCATTTATTAGAATTTCATAGAGAATTGTTGGCAATTCATAGGGCAATATTGACAGTTCATATTAGACCCCAACTAGTCGATACATACCGCGGTACGTACCGCGGAACATGTCCTAACTAGTCGGTACATACCGCAGTATGTACCGATTAGTTAGAACATGTTCCGCGGTACATACCCCGAACATATCCTAACTAGTCGGTACATACTGCGGTACGTACCGCCTCTGTGCGCGCATTTATGCCCAAATTTCTTGCGATAAAGAGGTGAAGCCGGGGGGGGGATCATGGACTAAGTGGGCGACACGATGCCTGGGTGGGGTGGGTCCTCTGATGGGACAAAACCACTTAGTCCATGTGGACTAAGTGGGTGGGTGGCTGAAAATTTTCAATACCAGTTAGTCAATGTGGACTAAGTGGGTGGGTTTGAGAAGATTTTCAACCCCAGTTAGCTCAAATGGACTATATGGGTGGGTTGATAACATCAAAACAAGGCTCCAGATAGTCCTCTGGATAAAATATTCGAGTAATATCACGCAAATGTCAGGTGTTTTTGCAGCAGAAGGGCATTGACAATGCAGGTATGTATTCTATTGTATACCAGTTAATTGAATTTCAAGCTATTTTGCCCATGACCTGTCACAGTAATAAGTAATTGCAGCTCTGACAGATATCACACTATGATGCTTACCAAAAGTTACGCTACATCCATTTATGTGAGTACCTAATACAATTACAAAAATACAGAGTACGCAAATTACAGAACCGCTATTGAATGCTGAAACTAAAGCCTTTTACTGTTTATTAATGTGGATTCAAGGAAAAAGGACGGCGATACACTCGATGGCTCTAATCAATGATATGATTCTCTACTTCAAGAGAGGCATTTCACATTTCGTCACTAAATATAGAAAAATTTTATACTCAGTTTTATAAGAAACTTTTTGAAATCCTAGTAAAAGTTTCTTATTTTTTTCTGATTTGAGCCTAAAAGTTTCTTATTAACTGGTTTCTTAATTCCACATACCGACATATAGTAGGTATGCAGCAAAATCTCTACGAAATTTCCAAACATAGTAACTTACAGTGCAGACTGTAGTTTAGGATTTGAGTCGAACCTTCCGATATCTTGAGTGTAAACTATACACTTTTAAGCAAGCATTTTGCCTATCTTGATTAAGATTTGTGCAGCTGTAAACAATGATGTTCAGGGATCTTCATCAAATGTCCTTCCGAAAAAGTTCGCGAATTTTAAAATTCAAATGATACTGTATCTAAATCCTATAAAAGTATAAAAATTTAACTAGCTGAGCGCAGCTTAATGCTTGGAACTTTTGGAAATAGATAGGAACTGTCGCAACAACAATTTCTAAATTTCTACCGTACCATTACAATTATAAGATCAATTATCTCATATTCAGTGTAATACTGTAAATAGAGGGTCAATAGAAGTGATTAATTAGTTTCGGAATGTTCACAATCAAACAAGTTCTGGGGGCGCAAGTGACAAGCAATTGTCCTTACTATGTTGTTTAAAGAGAGCACCTGAGAAATTCTCGAAACAGGTAAAATGTACCAACCATCTGATGAGATGTGCACACTGCGGGTAGGTATATGGAAGTATCACATGAAGGCTCACTTCATGGCTATGCATCCAATTTAGAGGTGCAACCGATCGTGAGTGTGTTTCTCAGAGTGAATTGAATATCATTTCAAAAAGTGAGCCTGTTTATAATGTGACATATGTTTCGTTCTAACGTTTGTCAACACGTTTGTTGGGACTTGATTACACTGCAATACTATCATGATTGAATAAACTAATACACTAGAATTTACAGAAATTTAGAATTTGCAGACTCAATATAGTGCATAATGAATGATACGGAATTATTGGTAGCACTTTTTATTTCCGATTTTATTTTGATTTTTAGTTTTACAAGGTTCTAAATGAAAATTTCAGTTAAAGGTTTGAATGGACGAACCTCATTTTTACAGTATCAAGATCAATTCTAATAACTTTTTATATAAATACATGATTCAAGACTTAATAACCACATATTATTGTCTTGCCAAACTATATTTTTAGGCTGATTTGGGGGTGGGTCCCTAATTTTTAGTCTGAAACCACTTAGTCCACGTGGACTAACTGGTGGGGTGGTGGGTGGTATCCAAAAAAAGTCGAAAATCCCACTTAATCACCTTCGTGTCGCCCACTTAGTCCATGATCCCCCCCCGGTAGAGTTTCATGCAACAAACAAAGGTCAATGATCAAGGCAATTGAAGCAAATCACTAGATATTTTACAACATCAAGAGTCAGACTTCAAAGCCACCAGAGTCAAATTCCGACCTTTCTGAGTCAAGGCAAACAGAGTCAAGGCAACAGGAGTCAAGGCAACAGGAGTCAAGTCGACTTCGAGGCAACCAGTGTCAAGGCAACCAGTGTCAAGGCAACCAGTGTCAAAGCAAACAACGGATCGCATAGCAGCATCAGGGAAACGATGTCTACAGATTAGATGGGTGTTGACCCCTGTTTAGTCCTAGTCACGTGACCCATATGCCTAGCATGCAAAGGTGGACAGATTGAGACTGTCTGGAAGGGCTGATTGGGTGTCTGGTTCGCTCTATGCATGCCAGGCCTATAAATCACGTGACCAGGACTAAACAGGGGTCAACAGTCAACACCCATCCAATCTGTAGACATCACCCCCCCGATGCCGCTATGCTATCCATTGTTTACTCCGACACTGGTTGCCTCGAAGTCGACTCGGGCCGCCCTACACTGGTTGCCTTGACTCCTGTTGCCTTGACTCGGTTTGCCTTGACTCGGTTTGCCTTGATTCTGGAAGATCGGAGTTTGACTAAGGTGGCGTTGAAGTCTGACTCTTGATGTTGTAAAATATCTAGTGATTTGCTTCAATTGCCTTGATCATTGACCTTTGTTTGTTGTATGAAGCTTCACCTCTTTATCGCAAGAAATTTGGGACTAGTTAGGATATGTTCCGGGGTATGTACCGAGGAACATGTTCTAACTAATCGGTACGTACCGCGGTACGTACCGCGGTATGTACCGACTAGTTAGGACATGTTCCGCGGTACGTACCGCGATACGTACCGCAGTATGCACCGACTAGTTGGGGTCTTAGTATCAAACTTAAGTCGGTGTGGTGTGTATTGTGTAACAGTCATTACGAATACAGTTTATGGTGCAAGATCTTAGAACCCTGAAGCTCTCAGCACAATTTTGTCTTTCCCCAAATTGGATGAAATAGGTTTAAGATTATTGAGCTTGATAAAAAAGTGTCTTGACCCCTCACCCCCTTCAACCCCCATTCTAGGACTTGTAGTGATGTTAGTACAACCTGATTTTAGGAAGTTGTCATGTTAGTATGGCTTTTGTGTCGCCTAAGTCAGTCTACTGCATTTTTGTCGGCCCCAACCATCAGGCATGAAACCAAGACCCCAAATCCCAATGAATATGATAAAACTCTAATTTCTGCGGAAATAAATACTTACACATTTGAGTATTTGACTTGATTTTAACTTCACTTGACCTCAATATATAATTGATAATTCTATATATTAGAGTATATTCAATTGGATTTAATTGGAATCAGCCAACTCAGTCGATATACTCAACTCTTAGGTATAAGGAAGAAATGGGAGATCAAGAGAACACACATTTTCTGTGGATTAGTGATATGTCAAATTGAATGAGCAAGTAGACAAGTAACGAAAAGATCATTGATACTTACTTATCAGATACTGAGCTGACAGTACTTAGTGCAATGTCGAGATAAGAAAAATCGTAAATTGTCTGCATTTTTCTGTGTAAAACTTTGGATATATTTGAAAAGCGTGCCCTAGAAGATAATACAAAAGATTTGTTGAGTTCAGCAATTGTTCTTGAAATCAATGCCTCTGCATTTGCTAGGTCAGGTCCCACAAGTTTTACAAACATCTCCCGTTGAGCTTGGCTATCTTCTATGTCAGAGTTCTTGAATCGGGCATGATAATTTTCCATGCTAGATCCATACGACTCACATATGGCTTCAGATGAGAATGTTGTGAGTAGCTTCAAAATTAACTGATTCATTGCCAATGGAACTTTCCTTTTAAAGCTATCACATTTGAACAAATACAGGTACAAATTCTCACTTGTACAGGGCAGTTTTTTCTTGTTCAGTGTTGATTTAATGTCCTTAACAACTAATTTCAATGTCTGATAGTCTCTCTCAAGATCATACTCATTGTACTGCAACCCATTGAGATTTACAAGCTTTGTTAAGTCCCGCATTTGGTAATCGATGGGATAGTTAAAGTTCTCAAGAGCCGAGAATTTAACTGAGCCCTTTTATGGTGTTTGTCAAGGCTTTTCAATGGCAGACACTTACCACAATGCCCACACGCTATAGTTTCATCCAATTCTCGAAATTCACAGGAAAGATCATTCAGCAACTTGGAACCAGATTGGATAAGATTGAGTGATTTCATCATAGATGTAGAATTGATACGCTCAATGAAACTTATTACTAAATTTTGGATAGCGACATGATGTGATTTGATCGTTGTATCCCATTCAAATCTGGAGAGAGGGGTTGCTGAAGATCTAGTTCTCCCCTCACGTGGGACATTTTGAATTGCTATCAATGTATCTATATAGCTCATGTAAGAGGGGAATATCTCCTTAGTTTCATCTGTGATGAGTTCAGCATCACGCTGATTGCTGTTGTCAGCAAAGCCAAGATTCATCCTTTCAAGGATGTGAACAAGCTTTCTTTGATCATTGAAGTAGTCATTAATATGTGAATCCGTTCGCTGCATTGATTTGGAAAATTTTGTCAGCAGGATTAATAGATCCTTCACAAAGTACATGCTAAGAAGGAAAGATGGTTCATCAATTTTATCCAAGTATCCTTTCGCCTGTGCTGCTTTTTGCTGAGCCTTTTCCACGGCTGCACCAGTAATATCAGGAGAAATGACCTGAAGATTTGTTAGGGCCTGCCTGGTTTTATCATACTCAGTGATGAAAGTAGTGATAGAATTCAGTGAATGGCTGACAAACTTCATCTCTTTTATTGGCTTTGGCTGATAAAACCTACTAGTAGAACCATCAGCTTCAAGATTTTTGTGCACATGGACGAGAGCTTCATAATTTTTCCCATGACCTAGGAAGACAATGAGGTTTGACAGCTCAGTTATGACACCTGATACTGAGGTATTCAATGAAAATGCCTTGTTTGCTGCTCTCTCTAGGATATGAGATCCATCCCATATGTCCATGAAATGCTTTTCGACATCATGATGAATACCAACTTGTTCTCCAATATGTTTCATCACATTAAGCTTATTATACTGCCCATCCATGCATCCACCAGTATATCCTGCGGCAATGTTTGTTGCATGAAGGTCGAAATCAGCGAGAAGATCCAAAATGACTTTTGCTAAGTCCTTTCCTTGGAACATCTCACAGGATGGGTGTCCCAAGTACATGGTTTTAAACAAAGGGGTTTCAAGGTTATCATCAATAACAGGTACACGCATACACGTGATCTGTCTTGACCTGTGTTTAGAAGTGTCCTTATCAGCTGTAACAGAGAAAGGGGTGTGGAACTTCAGTTTTGTTGAAGTTGACTTCAAATAACTGATAATAGCACTTTTCAAAACTTTGTGACATGCTGTGACAAATTGGGGAGGAAATGCTTCACTGTGATTAGATGTTCCTACATAAACCCCCATTTTTTTGAGCATGAGAACTCGATCCTCATAAGATGAATAAGAGTCCCCTCTGAGAATTGAGGTATAAACTAGAAGTCCTAGGTTCTTTGACGCTTCCTGTTCCTTGGTTAGCTCTCGAGATGTTCTTATGTCGTTCTCCATTAAATCCAGGATGACCTGTAGCACAACAAATAAATGAATCTAATTTTGACCTAATACCTTAATAACTAGGAATTCAGTTGTATGGTTAACGATATGAGGATCACATCTATCATGTTTCAATATTTGGGCATACCGTATAAGCAACGGTTAGTATGGATAGTCCTTAAATTATCACCATCGCTCGACGTTATATAACGTAATAAAACTAAGTATAAAAGACTTATCATAATCAAGATGATCATAAAATTTTGATGTATAACGATAAATTATGATACCTTTCCCTCAACTTACCTTTGAGTGTGCTTTGCATGTTACATGACGAACTGTAGCTAGTTTCATGTTGATGAAGTCCCTTGTCTGGTTTCCCTTGTTGTCAACATCAGGAGGTATTTTGATCCCTTTATGTGAGCCAGAAGGAGAACAATCGCATGCAGCGCACACAAAATAACCGCCAGTTGCCTGAGATTTGTCGGCTTATGATGAATTCCTACTTAATTTTCAGACTGAGAACTTGTTTCCCTATTAGATACGCCATGTTCTCAATCATAAATATGGCAAAACCTGCCATAGCCCACAGTGGCTGGTTCCATCGAAATACGAAAAATTATGTTATACTGCAAAAATACATTCGTTATTCGTATTTCGTTTTTAAATGACAATTATGCTACAAAGGTAACAAGACTTACCACGAACATATCCCCAAAATAATCGAATAGATCAAATAAACTTTTACACCCCATCACTTCAGTCTTGATTCGGTCAGAATCGAGAATAGAACTCTGGCCATGCTTTTTACCAGCCTCTTGACCTTCAGACGACAAAGCTTTGGCCTGTCTAATCATCTTACTAGTTGATTCTGGTTTCATTATTTCGTCACGCAGTTTTCGAATTTCTTTACATAGATCCGTCTTCAGGGCATTCAACTGTTCAGCAATATTTCCTCTCGTCTAAAAATAACAGATGAATAAAAACTTTACAATTGTACTTGCTACCTTCAGGCCATATCCCTATCTATGTTATAGATTTTTGACACAGCAGAGATAAAAATTCATCGACTTAGTGATGTATAATCTCAACATTTCCTTATTAAATAAATCCCTGCTCAAATCCGACAAAAACCTTACCTAAACCTTCAAAAAACACAAAAACCTGCAATCAAGTTTAAGATATTGATGGTTTAAAAACATTTATTTCACGCACAGTAAACCTTTTTGTATTGTGTATACAATTTATATACACAGTTACAGTACATTGTATACACTTGAATGTAGTTAAAAGTAACGCTGAAAACGCTGTGATTTGCTCAAAGCTTGCCTATCCATCATTGATTAATTTTTCAAGAATACAGAAAGCTTACCGGAATGGAAGAAACAGTCCCAGTAACAGTCTCTGTCTGCATGTCTGGAATAGAGGATGGGATGGTCTCATCGTTATGAATGGGCTTGGATGACTGCTGATTGTCAGTGGAACTAGGATCTGTTGTCAACTGGATTGATAATGATTCCAATGACTTTTCGTGAATAATGGTAGGTTCTTCAGACTGAGCTTCATGACAGACACCGTCGGATGGGCATTGAAGCTGGGATGAACTTTGCTGGGACACAGAACTTTCTTTGGATTGAACAAATGCCGAGATTTGTCGTTGATCGAGATCTTCAAGTTCTATCCAAAATGGAGGCTTTCCTGGATGCCTTTCTTTGTGATGACGATATTTCGATGTGAATACAAAAGATTTTTTGCAGTAACCACAGTATATTTTCCTCCAAGACCTGTCAGTGGTTTTACGTCTGTTTGTCAATGGTTGTGCTCGAGGCATTCTTGCTTATACTCATGTAGTAGACTTGCAAAACTTACAAACCGAAAACGGGACGGAAGCAAATTCGAACTCCCAAGCATGATCATAGGTATGCCGTTTGGTGATTGAATAAATCAATTTACCGTTGCGATATACGTAGTAATCGTGATTCAAACTATCAGGCAATGATATCAAATTACTTACATGTACTTACTATTCATGTCTAATGATGTGTAAAATGCTGTTGTTACAAATGGTCATAATTATGCAATTGTTAATCAATTATTTATAGTATTGCCGACACTTTGGTAGTTTATATGAAACTATTATTGACTACTCAGAACTCATAGACATAACTGATTTAGTAGTAACACATATCTTCTGTTCCCTTTCGCCGTCGATGAAATCATTCATTTAGAAATTCCATGTATTCAAGTGTCAGCAGATACTAAGCCAGGATCTGAAACTACTGAAGTACTAATTACCGCAGAGTATATATTTGTGATTTTACTGTACCACCAGGCGTGACCTTGTGTATCTCTTGATATGAAACTATGTAAGGCTTTTGATTGAATTATGAAACACGTCAGAGCCAAGCGTTACAGAGGATGGTACATCCTCTCCCCCTCTCCTCTATATGGTGCCAACTCGATTATCTACTTATCTAATTATCTACCTCCCCACTTCACTGTTGGACTAACATGAAAATGACTAACATCTCTTGAGCAACGCGAGATACTATTATACAGTGCGTTGCCTAGATCTGGGCAACCTGACATACAAATACGAACGGGGTTGCCTGTTTTTGTAACTCGAGCTCCCTAGCAGAGGAGGAGCAATACTGCAATATAGCATTTGTAAACAGAGGTCAGAGATGGACAATGTTCACTGTTCTACACAATCACGAGTTACTGTTTCAATACTTATATTTCATTTTATTTCTGTCGATGTCAACCTACTTGTCAACTGTCAATCAGGTCATATTGTTAGTAATTTTGTCTTTTCTGTGTCCTAGCTGTTAGTACAATATGTTGCTTAAGTTGCCTAGGTTTTTGATTGGGGTCCTGAATTAAATCATGAGGATGCCCCAAAAATGGTTATGGGCCCTTAACTCAGTTTGTGAGCAATCTAGAGCATATGGTTATCAACAAGTCGTACATCAACATGGCCATTGTGCACATTTTCCGCCCAAGATGAAGTCTCTACGACCTTTCTGAGCCAATATACCGAAATACCCTAAATTAGGCCATGCGGGTGCCCAAAAATGGTTTTTGGCCCATAACTGGGTTTATGAATATTTAACAGCATATGTTTATTGACAAGTTGTCTATAAACATGTTCATTGCGCACATTTTCTGCCCAAGATGAAGTCTCTACGACCTTCCTGAGCCAAGATACCTAAATACCCTAAATTAGGCCATGTGGGTGCCCCAAAAATGGTTTTTGGCCCATAACTCGGTTTATGAACATTTTAGAGCATATGTTTATTGGTAAGTTGTATATAAACATGTTCATTGCGCACATTTTCCGCCCAAGATGAAGTCTCTACGACCTTCCTGAGCCAAGATACCGAAATACCCTAAATTTGGCCATGCAGGTGCCCCAAAAATGGTTATTTGGCCCATAGCTAGGTTTTTGGGCATTTTAGAGCATATTCCATTGACAATTTGTATGTAAACATGTCCATTGCGCACATTTTCCGCCCAAGATGAAGTCTCTACGACCTTCCTGAGCCAAGATACCGAAATACCCTAAATTAGGCCATGCGGGTGCCCCAAAAATGGTTTTTGGCCCATAACTCGGTTTATGAACATTTTAGAGCATATGTTTACTGACAAGTTGTATATAAACATGTTCATTGCGCACATTTTCCGCCCAAGATGAAGTCTCTACGACCTTCCTGAGCCGAGATACGATTTTTTACATATCAGTCGGCTGCGCCTCGGCTAAAAATCGATTTTTCGGCTCTTTCCACAACTCAGAGAGGTGTGGAAGGTTGCTAGATCGATTTTTCATGCGAAAAACCATAGAGGCCGTGCGGGGTCGCTTGGAGTCGAATTTGTCCACTTTTAAATCCAATTTTGACTGTACTATTAAGCTTTTTGTTCGATACACCACCCCAGACAGTTATACCATATAAGAAAGATGGCTTTCAAATAGTGTAGTATAGGTTTTCATAGATCCCATCTGGAATGTTGTCTTTTATAAGGTTTCAGATGCCTGTACTACATGACAAATATTGTTTTATCATATCTGTATTTCAGTGTGGTTTAATCATATCTGTATTTCGTGTTATCTTACCATGATCGCTTAATACAACCTTTGCCTTTCTTTGCACATAATGTCTAGCAGTACCATGACTGGGGATACATCTAATTTATTTATTAGTTTTGATTCTTCGTCATCCCGGCCCGGCTTAGGGGGTGGGTCTCCCGGCGGTGGTGAAGGGGCCACACACTACCCACCCGCCAACACGACACCCCCCGTTCCACCTTTTGGAGAGGTGGAACAGTCTCCAAGTAAGTCAGACGTCCCACCTTATTTAAGTTTCTCGGCTAAAACGTGCTATGAACTTTTCAGCAAATTAAACGATGATCAACTTGAGCATGAATTGCGTCACTTCCAATTACTAGGTAAATCAATTAAAATTCGTGCTGATGCTAATAAGAATGTAAAGCCATAATTCGCCATGAAGTGAAGAAGGCATTAACTGATCAAATGTCATGTGATTTTACTAAGGCGTTAGAAAACTTAGAATCGATAAATAACAAATCCATCTCTCATGTGGCGGAGGCAGATAAGCTGAACAACATCGCAGCAGCTCGACCCGTGACCGATCCCAGCCCTGAATTCCCCGAGTTATGGTGCAGCAGTCGGACTCAACACTCTCTTCCGACTTGGCTCTCCCCTCGACTCCTTTTTCAGTGACATCACATCCCTCTGTTACTAGCCTCGACATCGGTGAAATAACTCTACCAGACACGGTATGTTCTTTCAATTCAAATGTCTGTTTTCGTGATCTCTCGATCGATGCCGCCATGAATCAGATTTCATTTGATAAGAGTCATAAGGGTGGCAGGAAGACCGCGTATTTCGGTAATGTGCCTTATTCGTACGGCCAGACCACTCATGTCGCAAATCCGTACCCTGATTGCGAAATCTTCCGCAACATATTTGAAAAGACTTACACCTGAATACCCTCTTTCACTCAGGACAATGTTACATGCCTCGTAACTTCATATGCTGATGGCACTGTGGGCATTCCTGCACACTCCGACAACGAAAAGAGCAAATTGTTCTGATAGCACCATTGTTACTGTTTCGTTGGGCGCCAGCAGAAAACTAAGGTTTTGAACAGTTCTGGCCCGATAAATGAGCATGATGTTGGCGTAGAGCACGGCGTTATACACCATGTCAGCTGCGTCCCAGAGTGAGTGGTCTCATAGCCTAGTCCCCGATAAGCAGGTCAAAGAACCTAGAATCTCATTCACTTTTAGACATTTGAAACCAGAGATTACTTTGCCATCTGACGAGTCATCCACGGTGCAGGAACCTCCCCTCTACCCCCAATCAAGCCACCTGAGCCGATCAAGCCCCGCATCGCCAGCGGATCCCACAGACGAATTCTATTTCGACTGATTCGGTCGCCAAACACACCCTAGCCATATCTTTAACAGCATTGGGAGGAACAATCAGTATAGGTGTGTGCTGAAGATGAACTACGAGCTAGCCAATGTATTTAATTTCGATGCTGAATTTAAGTACTCGGACATCGTCGTAATATCTTGCGGTGTCAACGACCTAGCCCGCTATGGGAAACGTCTGAGGTACTTTGCGGACTTGATTATCCCACGACTTAAACGATGCTGTGCGGCCAATAAGAACTCCACCTTCGTCTTTGGTAGTATTCTCCCACTTCCCACAGTTGGCTGAATAAGAAATTGACGTGTTCAACAGGATCATGTTTGACGTGTCACTGAAGGTGAATAACTTTGTTTTCTTTGACTCTCATTCTGTCCTCTTAGAGCGGCTTAATATCAGGGCCAAGGTCAGCCAGAAATGTGGGGGGGTACTTGCTAGGGACGGCGATGGGGTTCACATCACATTTGACGCCCGGAAGTTGGTCACGGATCAGCTTGTGAACGGTCTCCACCTGCTAGCGTGTGGTAGGGAGGGGCGCCAGGTTGCTGATCGTCTACATGGCTGGTCCTGGCCGCTACGGCGTGAATACTGGGACACTTTCAATAGGAGCGGCACTTCTATAATCAAACGCGGATGAGGAGGAGTGATCGTCATTATATCCACTCGCGTGCGCTTTTTGAAGACATTTTAGGTAGCGGGCGCGCGCGGCCGGTAAATATCTGCGCTTAAATTTGATGCTGCCCACCGGATGGCCAACCCGCCGAGAACAGTTCTGCGCCGGTTGTCTTGCCGCCTCTTGGGAAAATATTTTTGGTGCTAAACTGGCTGAGATCATTGAAAGTGTCCACAACAACGATTTAGCAGCAAAATATCGATCATGAGGCAAAAAACTGGCAAATAGAAGGATTTTTGTGGAGTTGATTATCGACAAAAACATCGAGGCGATGGAAGTTAAGAGTCAAAAACACTGTAACTGATGTTCATCATTGTTCAGCAGCTTACTGAATCATGAAATTATGAAATAGTTCAACTTCGAAATAAATTAATAAATATTCAAAAATATGTTGCAACAGTAGACAAAAGATCAGTCAAATAGCAGAAAAACAGTAAACTGCAGTGATAGCAGTGATAGCATATTAGCAAAATTCTGTAAAGCAATCATTCCGAGAAAGAAAGTAAAAGATACAAATCAAAAACAGAGAGAGTGAAATACAATATCATGAAATAAAGGCCAGGAATTTGAATTTGTGTTGATCATTAATTGCATTGCCATGTTGTCCATGGTTACACATTCTTCGGAAATAGCAAGGGTGAGGTGAGCAATACGTCATTATCATTAGTAACAATGATTGCATTATTTTTTCTCACACAGCGGATACGATGTAAAATAAATGCCGCCAAATTACCGCGACACTCTGATGCATTGTGCAGCTTCTCATGAGAAAATTTTTGAGGGACACTTTATTCTATTGACACCATATTCAACCATGGTAATTGCGTCATTCTCATTTGTCTATTATAACATGAAGTTTCACCAAATGTAAATCGCTCATTTAACCCATTTTTTCTTTCATTGTTTTGTATCTCTTTTCCAAGTTCTGCTGTAACTGATGCGTTTCACAAAGTGACATGCTACCATTTTCCCCCTTTGTTTGTTTTCCAAGATTGCTAGTGTTTTAAGTTTAATTAACAACATCTAACCACATTTAATAATAATCCTTCGATTGCAAGACACTGAGATTGATCCATGCTTTGATTCGATTCGCCTTTAAAATTTTCGCCCTCGGGCCCTTCGGGCCCTCGGGCTCATAACTTCTACATAAGAGCATAAGCTTTGCCAACCCCTTCGATCAAATACTTACGATTGCTTAATCGTGTTTTTGTGCATTTGTGAAAAAATTAAATTTTTTATTTAATTAGAAAAAAGCTCAATATTATTGTTGCAAAACCTTTCTATTATGTTCAAATCTTCAGTTACTTGAACATTCACCTTTTTCATCTTAGATATGCCATTCTCCCAAAAAGCTCACGCGGTGAGTATACCATGCTCCTCGCCTCATGGGCTACGGAATTTCGTATAGCACTCGGGCTCTTCAGGCCCTGCGACTAGCCTTACGATATGCCTCCCACTCGGGCTGGCGCCCTCGGGGATATATTTTCATATACCGCATGCCTGCGATTTTCAACCCCCGAGGCTGCGGGATATTTAGATTGCTGCAAAAAATGAATTGAAAAACTAAACCGATGTAACCTAAACTTACTAAAACCCCCCTTTTTCCGGGGGAGCCGGGCCCCCAAAGACCCAAGGGGAAAAAAAAAAACCCCCCTCATTGGAAATTGGACTTTTAAAAGGGACTTGATGCTTTTTCAAAAGGAACCGAAAAAACCTTTGGGGGATTTCGTTCTTTTTCGGGTAACATTTCATTTAAATTTTTGTTTTCGCCTCAC
>WFMF01000428.1:0-156434 GCA_011033025.1 Beroe forskalii
GAAAAGGGTAAAGCAAAAAGGGTTTGTAAAATAGCTAAGACAATAAGGTACCAGAGATATGCAGCTTTCCATTTCATTTGCTATTGTCCCTGTCACTCGAGGTAGCCAGGGAACTGCTTTCTTGCAAGAAAAACTCACAACTGTAGGGGTCATT
The DNA here is from genome assembly GCA_011033025.1 of Beroe forskalii. Classification (NCBI taxonomy): domain Eukaryota; kingdom Metazoa; phylum Ctenophora; class Nuda; order Beroida; family Beroidae; genus Beroe; species Beroe forskalii. The sequence goes on from WFMF01000428.1 coordinate 155, forward strand.
CATAAACCAAAACTCATACTCAAATTGTGAGATTTTCTTACGATTCTAAGTACTAGTAGACGTTTGCTATTCATAATACTTAGTAATTATTGTATGAGTATTTTTGTCGCGAGTAATTCCTCAAATTCAAACTCATGCTCAAATCGGTATTCATAAACTAGTATTTACTCGCCCTAAATACTAGTACTCAAATTGGTATTCATAAACTTAGTAAATGCTCAAAACAAGTACTCCGAGAGTTAGTATCGTTTTCATTTTCTCAGAATAATACTCGTGTGTATTTTGAGGGTTGGTCATGCAAAAACAATCATTTGTTGATGCATTCGACAAATACAAAGTGGGATAACGATTTTGCTTCCACCCTTTGTTATCGCAATTGCCAAGTTGATTAACTTTTGATCGTATTATTACTGACCACGGGTCTGGCCTTTGTATATAAACTCCTTTATCTCTACTTCCACCGTATATAACATTCGATCATAGTTTGTACGCTTCCAGCGATTGGTCTTTAGTGGTCACGTGCGCGCGTCACGTGACTGCGCTGAACCAATAGCAGAGAATGAGATAATTGAAAAACAACCGTAGGTTATCTTCATTTCTATCGTTCGTTTAATCAGACAATCACGGTATATAAGTGGCGCCACTCAGACGCGGTTGATTACTCCATCCGTGTTACAATGTTTATTTTGTTTCAGAGTTGATTTCTGATTGGAGGATCGAAAGAAAGATAACGCAGACTTGAAACGCTATGAATACGGCGTATTGCTCTGTTTTATTCTAATTTGTTTCATTTACTAGTGACATTGCTTTTGTGTGTCAGAGTTTATTTCTGATTGAGCAATTGAAATAAATAGCATAATTCAAGATCGTGATGAATATAACCGTATACAAGTATCAGCTAGTAAATGGCAGTTGTGTGATCTGAAATTGTTTTGTTCTCAGTACACTATCAAACTAGAAATTTCATTTGATATTTGAGTCCCGCATACCAACCACCCAATCGGTGAAGGAATGTATTTGCTCCATCTGTGCTATTCAGACCATTAAGACTGTCAATACATATTTTGATCATTTGCTGTTGAATTTATTCGTTGGATTGACCTCGACACGATGATGATGTCACATTTAGCTTTATGACATTGTAATTCGTGATAGATAAGTAAATTTAACCGTTTCAATCATGAAACAATCCAGTTATCTTACTTATTCCATTCGGTGAAACAGGCAACAGGGAACTCTAGCCACTTAGAAAGCTGCTTCGAAGCTCGGCTTTGAGTATTTTCACGCGAGTATTTTTCAATTTCACTGAGGTTTTTCTCAGGTTGGAGAAATACTCGAGCTGAGTTTAGTACGAGTCTGAGTCCAAACATGGCGATAATTACTCAAGTTTTATGAATAGCAAATTTGAGTACCAGAAAATCTTAAGTAATTATTCGCTAGTAATTACTCGAGAAATACTTAGTTATTATGAATGACCCCTTGTCTGTACCTAGGGCCTAGGCCTTGTGTTCACAATTAGCTCTTTTACCAGCCCTTTGTACTACCCCATTGAAGAGTTGCTTTTGAATTATGAGCATAGATCTAAATGTATACACATGAGTGCAAGCTATGGGACCATGACTCAAAAATTATTCTAAAGTTTGTGAAATTCATAAGTTTTTCATGGATCCATAGAAATAAAAACTATTATCCTTAACTCAGATATAATATCATAGATCAGTGATAACTTAAGTAATTTTTGTATGTTTTTTTGTATTTACTAATTCACTGTCAATAGAACTTATGAGTTATAAATGCTATTTCACCACAATTTGGTGAGCCAAACATAATACAACTGTACTGAATTATATAACTTTATATCGCCAATGCCTGAATCGGAACGAATAGAAGATAATTGGTCATGCAAACAATTCAGCATGAACTCATCATGAACCCATATTGAACAGTGATCTTCATTGAGTTCATTATATGCATCACGATGGGTTCACCAAAGAACATTCGAAACTTTTCATGTATGAATCTGTGTCCATGTAAGTTCACTGAGGATTCAAAAGGACTCAATCACATATTATAGTATTATATAGCCATTTGTTTTCAATAAACTTTGACATGTTTTAATAAGCTCAAATATTGCTAAGATCTCTTACCTTTCACTCAAGATACGGATGTCATTCTGCAGTTTGTTTTTCTCCTCTTCTTCAGTTGTTATGTCTCTTTGGAGAGCATCACGCTTATTGCAGAGATCTTCAATGCATTTCACAAGTTCATTGTTGCAGTTCTGTAGGACAGCTGCTTGTTGAGTCATACTCTCAAATAAATATGGGATATTAAGGTTACTATTGATTCAGTGCAATCATGAATAGAAAACAATTTTCTGTATCACTAGGTATCAAAAGTATGATGACAAAAGTCACCTCAGGTATTGAGGTCATGTAAATTGTAAAATCATTTTTTAACATTTAGTGAAGATTTAATGAAAATTTAGTGAAGTTTGAAAAGCAGTTCCTACACATGCATAAATCTATATGCTCTGAGAATTTGGATTTGGAATGTCCAGATTCCTGTACAAGAGCTTATGGGTGATCTCTGGCAATTTAACATACCACTTAAAATAAATTTTCATACCATACCTTTATCATCTTATTATGCTGAATTATAGATTGAATCTCAATTGATCCTACATTTTAGACTAATCTTTTGAGACCTTTAAGGCAGCTTTACTCATGGTTTTCAAAAGACCATAGTAAATTGACATAATGGACCAATTGAAAATCCAATTAATTTTCACCATAACTGGATGATACTAAAGAGCTGTGCAAAATTTAAAGAGATAATGTTTACGTTTCACAAATACTTGTAACATTAGTATTTTCACTTTATAAATAGGTATATTCAGTTAATATATTAACTCTGCTTCCCTCTATCAGTGACTTATCCTGTCACTGATAGAGGGAAGCAGAGAGGAACTAACATGGAGATAATTTCAGGTGAAAGTACTAGGTACTGCTAACACATTATATGTGCAGACTGCTTGATTATAGGTAGGCTTGAAAAGTACACATCGAATTGCTGTTCACATGTCAACTTTCCATCAAAAGTACAAAATTTTGCACATGTTTTTCAAGCCCTCAGGAAATTGAGCAGACTGCACACATACATAAGTATTGGGTGAGTCTGTGAAGAACTGGTAAGAGAGAAACAGAGGATCAGTGTGCAGAGAACTGCTAAAGGTCTTTTCTGGGTTATCAACAGTAAGTGTTTTAGCAAGGTGAGTGAATAAGTGAGTGTTATGGGATTTGGGTTTTTACTCATTCTATGATATAATTTTTGATTTTTGATTATCTTTGATACTAGGTGAGTATGTTTGCTAGTGTCTCTAAAACAGCTCATTTTTCCAGGCTGTTTTACAAGGCTCTGTGTTGGTGTCTTGCTATTCCTTTCTGGTATCTTTCTGGTATTTTTGTGGTACCATTGAACAAATGGACTAAATTTGATAATATTGATTTTTATGTTACTGTATCTTTGGGATGCAAAAAAGTTGGCTTTATACAGTCAAGCCACCAGACTTTCTAAAAGCTCTTTCCTTTCAAGTTGTATAATTTCAGTGTCCCTGACGGTAAGACAAAGTTAGGCCACATTTGGTGACACTACTGATGATGCTAGTAGCACTCTTTTCAGTGGTACTGCTGCAGCTTGCTGACACCACTCTGTTCAGTGTCACTGTGCTGCTCTATTTCTCCCAAGCTACTGATGTTCCTAAAATAACTCTCCCTGTGTCCAATTCCTCCTTTTAATTTCCAGATAAGATTAAGAATAATGTGCAGATAACCGTATTGAGTGTGTTATAGGCATAGGCAGTTATAGTTTCTGTCAGATGTCATCTGACCCATTTGGTATCGTTCATGTATTATATAATCAATTTTTGGCCATTTTCAAACCTCATAATCAAAGCCCACCCCTTCTTGGGGAGAATATTTCGTAATCATGACCACCACCTCCTTGAATAGACAATGGAGAAAATGGACAGTTACTTGAATATTGATTAAGTACTCAAATATTGATTATGTTTAATACCTACTACCAGTGTGTTGAAATGTAATATCACAAAGTGCTCCAAAACTATGGAAAATTTTTATGAAAATATCGAGGAAAACGATTTAAAAGATGTTGCTTTGAGTCAGTTTTTTGGAAATTGGGTACTTTAATTATGTAATCAACCACCAAAACCTGGGGCTTCCTCTCCCTGTAATCAAGTGTAATCATTTGAAAACATCCACACCCTAGCTGATAATGTTATATGTGATTATCCCTTATTTGTTTTACAAAGAAGAAGGTCCCTTATTATTTTAAATATTGAATTATATTTAAGGGCAAAGTCTGACAGTACAGTTTTACTTTTAAATTTCTAATTTGATTTTTAATTTAACTAGGAACCTGCTCTCAGCATGACCCAGCAGCCTCTTAATATATTAGGCGGCCATAACATTCGTCGGTCGATGGAATGGAATTGGTTGATTGATCAACTTCATTTGATTGACTTACTTAATATTGCTTGTTTAAACACTATTCAAGTCATTAGGGACCAGTAAAACACATTGATCTCTCAAATGGAGTTGATTGATCGACCACTTCCATTTGATTCACCGACAAAGGTTATGGCCGCCTAAATCTGATAGTGAGGGAGGGATGAGTATATTTAAATTTTTGTAGTGTAAAATCTTTTATTCTTATAATTGAATTGAAGTTTCTAATCGGACCCAATTACTTTCTAATATGTACATAATGTGGTTGTGATATTTATTATTAAAATGTGCTAAATAATTTCACTTTTTCAATATAATTTGTAGGATATAATCAATGATCAATCACTTCAAACTTGAACATAAGATAAATATAAAATAAAATAAATGCTTTTGATGAATACAACAACAATCAAGTACCTTCAAGATTCCACTTCTTACTGGATCATCCAGCCTCAAAAACGATTCATAAATAACAAAAACCTGCTATTATATAAAGACGTGTTAACAATGCTAATATGTGTATTTTGTAACACGTTTGTGTGCTCATCAGTCAAAAGCACCTAGTTAGAAGGATTGTGAAGCACCATAGAAAGTTTTTACATGATGGTGAGTGTTTATTATCTATTTCAAGTTTTTTGACAGTTGCTTGTAAATTTGATAATATCTCTATCATAATCAAAAGTTCAAACACTATTTCCTGATAAAGTACCCTTAAAAAAGAGGTTCCTAAGCCCGCATAGGTGTGTGTACGCGCTTACCTTAGGAAGCGCGCCGATAACAGGGATATACGTGTTAAGTGTTTAGCAAAAAAAGAGGGCTTGCCAGACGTTGTCTGGCACGTGCACCCTACGCGCGCGTGTGCCCAGACCAGCGGAAAAAATATGAGCCGGACAACGTCTGGCAATGCCGGGCTGGATAAAGCGCTGCGCTCGCCAGCTGGTTAAAGTTGCTAAAGGATAAAGATGAAGACGCATATCCATTATTTCTATTTGCGTTGCACGACGCACTTCCTCACTTTCCTCAGCAGTGAAGCGCGAGCGCGCGGCGCGGCGCGTACAAACACGGCTATGCAGGCTAAGAAATAGTTAGAGCAAGGCATTTCAAAGCCCGCATAGGTGTGCGTATAACGCGCGCGGCGCATCCCTACGGGAAGCAATCAATGCTTGCCCTAACCACTAATTGTAACTGCAGCGCCCTGGTTCCGCTCACGGAGTGTGCAGTGCCCCTGGTTATTATGTATTAGGGGGAAGTTACGCTCTGTCCTTGAAGGGGGACACCAAACTCAATAATTATAGTGTCACTGACCACATTTCCACTTGTACGTTGACACTGACCCACCAAAAAACTTCGAAACCACTTCAGAGCAGTCTCTCTTATTCTTATTTCCTTGCTTAGTATCTCAAGTAACTTCTGATGATCAACAGTGTCAAAGAAGATATAAATAAATAAAATATAAAATAATCTATATGTTTGAAGTGATTGATCATTTCAGTGAAACACAAAAATTCTCAAAAATGAAATCAAACCCATACACTTTGCACTACTTTCAACTGTCAGTTTCGAGATAAAATATCTCTATGTTAGGAACTCCACAAAGTGAGACACAACATTCTTAACTTTGATTGTAATTAGTAGTGTTGTTAAGTTTAAAACTTTCATTCAATTCAATAGCCAAAACTTTGTGACTTTGTGTCTCACTTTGTGGATGGCCCCTTAAGTGTGTTGCCCGCCAAGTGAGCTTTGTATTAGCAGGCCCACTGGCCTTACTAGTAAACTACCTTCAGTGCAGTATACCATTATTTGTGTGCGTGTTGATTTTATCTCTCTGTTATCAGTTGCTTGATAATCGCACAACACCGTTATTGTGGCTGTGTATTCCCCTGAATACCATGGCTGCAAATACTTCTACAAAGCCCTCTAATGACAGAGAAATTGACGATTTGGTGGAAGGGCAAGTCTTTGGCTCGGGAGGGCAATGGCGGAGTTGACCTGCGACGATCCGACCCATGTTACAGCCGTCAAAGTGCCGAGAGTTGAGCAAGGAAAGCTTGTCACAATGTGTTGCGGTTGCCGTTTCAGTATGTGCGAATTCAGAACAACAGTCTCAGACATGCCAGGTCAGATCTTCAGACTACTAAATCAGACCTCGTGAAGTCGCAGAAGTTTGTTATTGTTCAACAGCATGAGATGATTATTTGCAAGGACAAGATGTTGAACTCAGTACAGAGTGCGGTGACGGAATCAGTAACGAAGACTGTTGAAGAGCAGATCAAGACATACAGCGAGGCTGTAAAAAGTACGGGTGAATCAGCGCAGATCAGTCAGCAGACGCTGAAAAGTGTAGTGAAGGATGTTGTTCAGGAAGGAGATAGGAGTAGGAACCTGATGTTGTTCGGTGTGCCTGAAGAAAAGGATGAGGACTTGTCTGGTAAGGTGCTGGAAGTGTTCGGAGAGCTGGGAATCAAACCTGCTGCTGAGGTTTGTCGTGTGGGCAAGACCGGGGACCAGAGGCGCTCAAGACCAGTGAAGGTTATGTTGTCGTGGTAATGCAGCACACATCTAGACACATCTTAGTGCAGGCCAAGAAGCTGCGGAACTCACAGAAGTTCAGTTCAGTGTTTATTTGACCGGATAGGACTATGGACGAACGCTCAGCACATAAACTCCTTATTGAGGAGTTGAAGAAGAAACGTGAAGGTGATCCTTGCAGAAAACATTACATCAAATTCGGTTCTGTAGTGACTGTGGTCAACTCTAACGGATCGTGATCATTTCAACACGATGCCTATTTTTGGTCGATCGCGAATGCATGATGTGTGAATTTAATATTGTTCCTCTATTGTTCTAGGTTTTGCAGCACAGTGTTACCAGCCATGGCGGAAGATGAAAATTATTGCGGGGGCCGAAATTTCCGAAAAAAAAAATCAATTTTACAAATTTAATTATTCGATTATTCAATTAGCAATATACCACAGTTCATACAAGCATGGTGACAGTTGAAACTTGCAAATTATTGACACGTTCTTTCACAATAAGTTGATATGGAGTGTACAGTGGTATGTAACAAGAATAAGAAGGGTTTAAATCAACTCAGAGAGTAGCCTGTTAGAGTAAACAGCATTTTTATGCACAAACCACAGCACAGATTAAGTGTGTAATCCAATCAGCCATGTTTATCGTGACTAGGCAAAAATATATCAATAGCTGTTACTTAACCACACAAACCAGTGACAAATGACAATTATTGACCATGTTTTGATAGACACACTCTTGAGAGGGAGTAAATTTCAAGTCCAAACTGTCAGGGCTATATTACTGCATATTGACTAGCTGGTAATTCGATTATCCCAACTTATCGCGGATCGCCTTCTATTATCTATAGACATTATGGCTAATTGGGGTCACTTCCTATATGATGTTTGTTTTCATTTCATCCACAAAATGGTTTATCAGAGATAACTGATTAACTGACTAATGAATAACAATGATGACATGGCAAATTTTTCTAAATTTTTGTGGGGGCCAAAGAGCATCTTGGCCCCCATTATCCGAAAATTGTGGGGGCCATGGCCCCTCGGCCCCCGTGCTTCCGCCATGCATGAGTGTTACATGAGTTTGATACAAATATCACACAAAACTATTGAATGTTTTCGCATATTTTTTCATACTATTAAGTTTTCGTTGAGTGAGATTTTCAAATATTACTTTTTGGAGAATGATTTCAGATTTATGTATATATTTTCAAAGCCCTTTGTGGTACCCCACCGCGGGTTTTCAATCAATCAATTCTTGTCCTTTATTTAAGCGGCCCTTAAAGACAAAATGAGATTTTTAACCAAAGGGTGGCTAAAAATGGCTGATTAAAGAGGAGCCATCATATTCACTGGAATGTCATAACATAACATGATGATGGCCTTAGCACATTATATTAGACCAGGATTTGGATCTTTTGATACGATTTATTAAGTATAAAGTGGTTTTATTGGTCATTTCAGAGCAAAAAATCATGAACCTGGCAACCACTAGAAAAAATTGTCTGAGGGGCCAGTTAAAATAGTTAAAAAATATCTGAATTTTGTCCATGGGGCCAGTTATTGGTTTAAAAAGAATGGTTAAAAAAGGGAAGCTAAATAAAGATCAATAAAGTAATATTTTTTAAAGAAAATTGTTAATATTTTTTGGTAACAGCACAATTAATTTGTTAGAAATCTCATTTTAAACTTACTACATTTTTTTTAAACTTAACAACACTACTAATTACAATCAAATTTGAGGTAGGTGCTTATCACCAAATGGAGTTTTCTGAAGACAAGAAATAATATAATCATTTCTAATGTTGTATTCTCGAAACTGGCAGTAAATCAGTGGTGAAAAGTAGATCTGATTTGAATCCATTTTTGCATTCTTAGTGTTTTACTATGGGGTCTCCCTCAGTCAATGCTAAAAGCAATCAAGTTCAACACATTACTACACTACACATATTAAATTAACTGACTGAGAATGTTGTGTCACACTTTGTGGAGTTCCTGAAGAAGAGATATTTTATCTCGAAACTGACAGTTGAATAGCGGTGCAAAGTGTATGGGTTTGATTTCATATTTGAGAATTTTTGTGTTTCACTGAAATGATCAATCACTTCAAACATTTTGATGATTGTTTTAATTATTATATGATGTCAGTTGTGCCGGGAAATATAGAGTTCAATTGAATTAAAATTAACTAATTGAGATAGGTGATGAAGCCTATCAACTGGCTACAAAGAAGTACTACTGGTCTTCTTGAAGGAATTGATTTTGGTGTTGATACTAAAAGGTGGAACCACCCAAACCCACCAAAACCACCGCAACCCACCCGAAACCACCACCCCTAAACCACCCAACATAACTCCGAAACCACCCGAAACCACCCGAAACCACCTGAAACCACCCGAAACCATCCGGAAACCACCTGAAACCACCCAACCTGAAACCACCCAACCCAGCCAACGGTGGGTTGGGTGGTTTCGGTGGTGGTTCGAGATTCGTTCACTCACATTTAAGTTAAATTTTTGTCGTTTCGAGCTGGTTTCGAAAAAATTTCGGGATGGTTTCGAAATTTTAGCATAAATTGGGGAACTTTAAAACACCGGAAACCACCCGAAACCACCCGAACCACCCAAAACCACCCGAAACCACCCAAAACCACCCGAAACTACCCAAAACCACCCAAAATTCATATTTTGGGTTGGTTCCGGTCGGTTGGTCAAGCTTCGGTAGTTCCAAACAAAGGTAAAATTTTGGCTCGTTTCAAAATTTTTTGCATAAATTGGGGAATTTAACCACCAAAATGACCCAAAACGACCCAACCCACCTGAAACTATCCAAAATCCATATTCTGGGTGGTTCGTGGTTTTGGTAGTTCAAATCTAAGTAAATTTTGGTTCGTTTTGCTTAGTTTCGAAATTTTTGCGTAAATTGGGGTATTCAAACCACCTGAAACCAGGCGATTCCACAAAATATGAATTATGCACTTTGTGCTGTTTCATGGTTTCGAAACAGCCCGAAACAACCCAAAACAACCCACAACAATCCGAAACCACCCAAACGATGAATTTTGGGTTATGGTGGACTGACGGTTTCTAAACTGGCAATTGTGATCATATCAATCATTCTCCTCCGATATGTACATTTTGATACTCTGTCGATTTTACGTTAACTTAGTGTGTAGGTACCATTACTCCAATCTCCATTATATGATGTATAGCTCTGTTACCAAATAAAATGAGGAAATTTGGTAACTTTCCGAAATTTAATGATCACATGCAATGATGAATCATGAACTGATCATGTGCCACGTGCAATGTGCATGGATTACTTTTACGAGCACAATTGCATGGAAGTAGTGGCATAAAGCCTGCAAATTCTCAAATATTACGTAGTCATAGACCAGAGATTGTGAGACATCTGAAATCCGAAATTTATATCAACGGCCCGTGCTGAAATTCAGCTTGCTGTACTGTTCGGTTGCTATGGAAACTCGTGTGCTTGCAATGAAAGCCATGGCAATCTGAAAATCTTCAGAATTCAGCGTTGTTGACTTGTTATGATCACTGAAAATTTTCACAGAATCGAAATATCTATCCTGTATGATGAGTAATCAAACATAAAATGTGGTCTTGATCTAAATGTCAGAAACGTTGAAAATCTTCAATTTTTAGGTCGGTTGCTAGCAGGAACTCGTGTGGTTGCTAGGGACGTCCCAGCAACCTGAAATCTCAGAATCCGCCATTCTTTGGTTATATTGAAAGAAACTTTTTTACAGAATCGAAATATCTTATGTATTTTTTCGAATGATCAAAAAAAATAAAGGGGTCAAGACTTTTGGCGCACCCTGTACATTTACAAAGAAAGAAAGAACCCGGGCAATATCAAATACGTATGAATACTGAATAAGACATCGCCATTTTGTGACAGCCATTCGTAGGCAAGGATGCCACAAGGGCATGCCCAAATGTTATGTACAAATTCGGATCATTTATTGAAAATTACGTTTGAGAGTGTTTGGTTTCGTATTGTCATCGTGTTCATTCTAAACTTTCATTATTATTACATTTTCCAATTTTCTTATACTTCTATTAATTATGTTTCTTTTCTGCCCTGATTATACAGAAACCATTCCGTGGTCACACATTTGAGTAAACTTTTGGATTCTGAAAGCTCTGAAACCATCCTAACCACCCGAAACCACTGAATTAACGGAGTCCACCATTCAACCCGACAACCCATCCGATAGTCTAAAAGATAGCTATCATGAACTACATTCATATTTATTGCGTACCATCTCACGCCTCTTTTTTAAATTTTGCTCACCGAAACTTCTCTTTGCCCTGTTTATGACCCAATTTGCCATCCCTTTTCAGGCCTCAAGATATATACCTATCAAAAACGACCAGTTGGGCTCCTCGTGAAAATAATCTTAGGAGCTGTCACATATTACGTCATCACTATACGGGGGAGGGGGTTTCAAATGCTTACAGGTAGGGGGCAGGGGGGGAGGGAGGTTTGGGGTTTGTTGACGTCAGCAAAAATTTTAAATTTTTGAAACTTTAGGTAGTAGGGCATGATTTCCAAAGTTTTTCGGAGTACCTATTTCATTTCTGCAATATGACTATATTTCCAACTAACTGGACACGTGACAGGTCATATTTTATGATTAAATGAGGTTCGTCTATAACAATAAGAAGCAAATTTTGCTTGTTTTAAACGAATTTAACAATATGAATCACACCACACATTTAAGACTGATATTTCATGTCTGTTGTTTCGATTCGAAATAACCAAAATTTGTTTTGAAAAAGGAGGGGTTTTGGCCACAGCTGACGTAAGCATGAGGGAGGGGTCAGCCAATGATGACATATGCTGACAGACGGAGGGGAGGGGGTTAAAAATGGGGGAAAAAGGGTGACGTAATGTGTGGCGGCTCCCTTATCTAAGCTAAGTATCAACCACTATCTTGAAGTCCAAAAATTTCCCTCGCTCCAACCGGATTTCAGGGGTCATGCAGCTACCCCTGATCCGAAATCATTCTAACCCAACCTGGGCCAACCGAACCCACCCAACCCACCCGAAACCACCCAACCCACCCGAAACCACCACCTGACACGCCCAAACATGTCTTCAGAGCGGTTTTGGATAGCTTCAAGTGGGTTGGGTGGTTTCGGGTGGTTTCGGGTGGGTTGGATGGTTTCGGGTTCAGGTGGGTCGGATGGGTTGGGTGGTTTCGGATTCAGGTGGGTTGGGTGTTTTCGGGTGAGTTGGGTGGTTTCGGGTGGGTTGGGTGGTTTCGGGTGGGTTGGGTGGTTTCGGTGGGTTGGGTGGTTTCGGTGGGTTGGGTGGTTTCGGGTGAGTTGGGTGGTTTCGGCAGATTGGGTGGTTTTGGGTGGGTTGGGTGGTTTCGGTGGTTGGGTGGTTTCGGGTGGGTTGGGTGGTTTCGGTAGATTGGGTGGTTTCGGGTGGTTTCGGGTGGGTTGGGTGGTTTCGGTAGATTGGGTGGTTTCAGGTGGTTTCGGGTGGTTTCGGGTCGTTCCACCTTTTATAAAAATTGTGGCTCGTTTCGGGCTGGGTTCGGGCTGGGTTCGGGCTGGGTTCGTATTTTTCACAAAATATTTTAGTAAAAACAATGTTTTTGGGTGGTTTCGGGTGGTTTCGGGTGGGTTGGCTGGTTTCGGGTGGGTTGGCTGGTTTCGGGTGGGTTGGGTGGTTTCGCCTGGTTTCAGGTGGTTTCGGGTGGTTTCGGGTGGTTTCGGAGCTTTATTGGGTGGTTTCGGGGGTGGTTTCGGGTGGGTTGGGTGGATTCGGGTGGTTTCGGGTGGTTTCGGGTGGTTCCACCTTTTAGTATCAACGTTGATTTTGGTGTCAAATATAAATCTGATACCTGCCATGGAAATATTGTTTTCAGACTGAAGAATGAAAAGACATTAAAGGCAAACTCATTAATTTTAAGTCTGAATAGTCCAGTATTTGATCACCTCATCACTGATCTTGGTCAGGGTGAGATATTCATGGATATGTTTGATGAACCTGCTGCAACCCGATTTTTCAGAGCTTTATACTGTGGGGAGATAGGAAAGTTGACTCGGCTCAGCCAACTACAGGACATGACAGCATTAGCACATATTTATAACATTCCATGGCTAACCAATAAATGTCTTAATTTTTTCCTGGACAATCCTTACAGCAGAGTGACTGCTGAGTTTATCAGAAAAATGGAAAAATCAAAAACATGGATGAATACAGATTCAGCAACACTGAAAAAGGCAGCAGAAGAAGCTGCTGCCAAAATGCCACCTCCAGTGAAGCTAGAACCTCTACCTCAAAGACCACTTTCCTTCATAGGATCTGGTGGAGTTAAAACAGTCCCTTCTGTAGATAAGATACAAGATGAAGCAAGCATTCAGCCTGAATCAGATAAGAAGACGTAATTGTTCAAATTGTGGTGTTAGTGCTTCATAGCTGATTGCACCTCCAACATACCCTGCTTTTGATTATTTAAGTTATTAATCATCATGATGATTTATACTGTATTATATCATGACTGAAGCTTTTTCAATCATTGCATTTGATGATTGAATTATTCATTACAGATAAATCCAAAACTGAGTGTTTGAAATCAAGGCCCATTTATTAACATACTGTATTACAAAGCAATTCAAATTTCAATCAACTTTCACAGATTTGTTGCTTTATTTTTTTCTTGCCTATATTAAATATTTTTGTATTTATAATCAATAATCATAATCAATAATTATTCAAACAATTTGCATTCTTTTTATGTCTTATGATATTTCCCAATTCTTAAATTGTCAAATCAAAAGTTTTGAGCTTCTATATTTGATATATACTGTATACAGTATACACTTTACAATCAATAAAATGCACTGTAATTTTCATTATTATCATGATATGCTTCATTTGCAATTTTAAATTAATTTATCAATGACAAATGCCCAACCCATGATAATCAATTAAACCTTTCAATATGTTTTCCACGAATCCTTGACATCTGCAACAAATTTGAGAATAGGAAAAGAAGAAATTTTCGCCAATGATTGATCTGGAGTCTGACCAAAGTTCTCAATTTGAAAAGATCAACTCCTCAATAGACTTTGGAATAGCAAATCAAAACCACCGCGAAGTAAGTTATATAAGCTATCATATTTTAAATCTGATGATTGAAGTAAATTCTATTTTTTCTCTGATTGAGTAATTGTGACATACAAAGTTAATGGTCTTCAAGTATAATTCGATGTTTGAAATCTTCAGACTTCAATGCTGAACTTTAACAATAAAAATACAAAATTTATTATTTATCTTTGAATTTTTGAAAACTTTATTTTGAGATGATGACTATCGAAATTTATGATTTTAATATTTCATACTTTTATACTATAATAATGACTTGTCCTCAAGTTCAGTCAGCTACTCTAGTGACTGTAATGAAGTGTTATGTAGGTATGGCTAAATAAATTTTTACAGGAAGCAACTATCTCCTTGACAAAAGTTTCTGAATCCCTGATTATCATATTTCTAAATGTGGTTTGTCCTGTGAACAGTGCTTATAATTGACTAAGTGCTATCCCTCAGTATAACCAAGGGCAGTCTTGAACTTCTGCGACACCACCGGCCGGCCCGTCGGCTAGCCGGCCGGCCAGCCGGTGAGCCAACTGGCTAGCCGGTTAGCCAACCGGCTAGCCGGTTAGCCGGCCGGCTAACCGACTGCCTCATTTTACCCTTACTCCAACCCTCCTTTGCCTTCCTTCTCCAAACCCTGCTTTTCCTGTATCGGCATCTGACGGTGGTGTATCACATGATCTGAACCAAATATTTTGCTCTCAGTACCGTCAGATGCCCGAGAAGGAAGGCGAAGGAGGGTTTGGAGAAAGAAAGCAAAGGAGTGTTGAGGTAAGGGTAAAATGAGGCAGCCGGTTAGCCGACCGGCTGTCTGACTAGCTGGCCGGCTAGCCAGTTGGCTCTCCGGCTGGCTGGCTGACCGGCTAGCCGGCCAGCTGGCCGGTCGGCTTGCCGGCCGCCCAGCCAGTGGTGTCGGAGAAGTTCAAGAATGCTTAACCATGATGCTCGTCTAAATGATAGAAGAATGTCACGGGTGTAATGTAAAAATTAGATTCAATTCTATTCAGATCATTAAATGAAACAGCCCCATTCATATCATGTTCATTGTCTATTGTGAGTATAGATTACGTTATTATCACATCTAAATCGACCATTTAATCACATCATATGACCTTGTTTCCTTCTGAACATAGCACACCAGACATAACTGAACACATAGTTACTGAAGGCACGTAATACATTCCAGATATCAACCCAGTTGTCGGCGTTGCGTCTGGAGTGTGAAGACCATGGGGTGGAATTGGTGGAATACCAGGACGAGGGGACCTTGGCTCGCATCATAGAGCTCATCACCAAAGACCTATCCGAGCCCTACTCCATCTACACCTACAGATACTTCATACACAACTGGCCTTTCCTTTGCTTTATGGTATGGATAATGGATATTCACCTTTTAGTATCCTGTATCAGGTTTCCTCAGTTTTCACATGAATACCTTAGTACAGAATATTTATACGTCACGAATTTTATACGGATATTATTTATACGACATTAAATTTATACGATTTTATCAGCCACCAATAAAAAAGTAATTCGGTTTGATGAATTCAGTAAAAATTTTGATATTGATTATTCAATGTGAGACAAGAGAATGGGTCCACTAAGCCACCAGTATCCCTTATGTTTTTAGTATCACGTATTCTTTTCACTGCTTAGTGCTTTATAAGCAATACCAGCTGCAGACCATCCTTCTAAAATATTTGACTTTCCTTCTCGTGAAAGCGTTGGATATTGCCTTTGCATGCAGAGTTCGAAGAACAGCTTTTCCTGTATTTACTTAGATGTCATCTATTTCTGGATAAATGTTAGGTCATAGACGAGTAATCTCAGCACTAGAATCCTGTTCAATACTTTTCAATGCACGGTTGACAGTCAGATCAAGTGGATACAAGAATGGAAAATTTGTACGCCACACAATTTATACTTCATAAATTTTATACGACATGAAATTTATACGAAAAAATCAAAATTCGTATAAATATTGTGATGTATAAATATTCTGTACTAAGGTATTATGAATGCTTATATTCTGCTCAACCTAAAGTATTAATATATGCCATCATGTCGATGCATATTGTGCATATAGAACTCGGCTTTTACTCGTACAATATGCACCAAAATGCATCTCAATGCTGTCCTATAGTTATAAATTACATTGCTGTTATCATAATATGTTCGAGTACATTAGAGCTTGCTTCAGTGTGCCCTTGGAGAGGTCGTCGCCTTATTCATGTATTGTGTTATAATAATTCAGTCCGTGTTAATTATATTACTCTCACTAAAAAACTATATAAATATACCATGTACACCACATTACTATCCCAACTTATTCCAGGCGAAGGTAGACTCTGATATAGTTGGAGCTATAGTGTGTAAGTTAGACGAACACAAGAAGGGAAGTTACAGGGGCTACATTGCTATGTTGGCAGTCGACAAGGAGCACCGGAGAAAGAAAATAGGTGAGTTTACACCTGATCAAATTGTCACTGCATAGCTTGAAATTGATTGTCCAAATTGTCTTTAAACTGAATGAAATGGTGAAATGTCGCCCCCAGAAAATAAGCATAAATGGGTATAGATTATTATCACAGGTATAGGTACACATGATATTGTTGAGCCTTTTCGAATTTGAAATCACTAATTGTATACACAACGAAGTATACATTGTCACTTGTCCTGTATAAAAAATAAATCATGAAACATGAACACGCCCCATAGTCAAAAAATATTAAAAATAGTTAAGTCTAACTTGTTGCTTATGCTATGAGTGGGGCACGTGCATAATAGTCAAAACTTCTTTATTACTCCCTCATAAATCTTAAATAACTCAATTGGTTGTTTACATAATTGGTAAAATAAAATTATAGAGTTATAAGGAAGACCCTATGTATTTTTGGGAGATAGCATGTTTGGTTCATTTGTGTTTCCCTAATAACTTAATCAGACAGAAGATTATCTTATTGACAACAGCAGCTCATTTACAACAGTACCTTATTAACAACAGTACCATACAGTACTTACTAATAACGCAAATTTTTCGATGACTTGGTTGGAAACATATGTTGCTTGTAACTGCTGATCTTCAAAGCCAATCTATAGATGATTAGATAATGTTTTTCTTCATTTCAGGATCATCGTTGGTTCAGAAAGCAATACAGACTATGATAGACCACAAATGTGAAGAGGTAATCTTTTTATTCTTTACTTGCTACAGCTGAAATGATTATAACTTATACAGTAGTTTGTTCCTCTCTAAGGTTGGTTATGAAAGGGTTAAAATAAGGGACCAAGTGACCATGGCTGCAACATGATTACGTCTGCAGTAGATGCTTGATTTATCCCTTACATGCTATCTTCAAATCAAACGACTTGAAATCCCAAGTGTTCATCCTAATTCTAAATCAGCAAAGTATTTAGCCGGAAGTTTGTACGCTTGGGTAATTAGCTGAATTCTTGACTTATTTGCATGTCGTTTAGAATGGTACAATTTGGCAACGAATACCCCTCTCGTATTACACTGGCACGACTTATATGGAGGGCGCATCTCAAATTGTTGGGTTTTCTGTGCGCAAAATAACAATTAATTTGTGCAATGCGCGCGCGTCATGCGAACGAATGGCGCGCGCGCAGTACCTGTGCTGCCATTTCTTCCACTTTTGCCTTGACTTTCGACTTAAACATCATCAATAATCACTTGATACTCTTCCCCCGCAGGTAGTTTTAGAAACAGAGATAACAAACGAAGCAGCCCTCAACTTATACCAACAACTTGGTTTTGTACGAGACAAGCGCCTTCTCAAGTACTACCTAAATGGTGTAGACGCTTTTCGGTTAAAACTCTGGTTAAGGTAGTTCTTAGTTCTAACTCAGACTGATTTGCGTTATCTGTGTCAATGTCGTATGCAAGAAGTCGAAGTGACAACCAATTACCGTGTTGATTCAAGAAATTCATGTCATTGACATGCACATTGAAGCATCAACCGCTTCATTCACGATGTCTGGCGAAACATCGTCAAGCTATATTCAGCAATCAGATGAAATAGTCTGATTGGGTTAGGATAATTGATACATCAGTTCTTTGATGAAATGTGGACTGGAAAAGAACAAACAAGACTGTTACATTCAAGTTCACTGATGGTATTTTAATTGGTAATTTATAATTCTTATTTTGGGAGGAAAGATTTTTCGCAAAATTGTGTATGAATTACTTGGAATTATTTATGCTTTGTCGCGTTGTGTTCACTTTAGCTGTTTGTCGCATCTTAGAGGAGAAATGAGGAATCTTTTAAAATCTTATTGATTCTCAAGATATCTTCAATAGATTATAGATTTCTTAATACAGCATCACTCAACAATCACCCTTTTATCTCTAGGATGGCCCTTGCCGGGGTTTCACCTAAGTGTATCCGTTACTTGGCCAGATCATACCCTCCCTCCCACCTCAGCTGTTCTCGAACCCTCCCCGGCCCACCACACCTTACTCACTCTGCTCGGACTCTGTCGTCGAAGGGTCGACAGACACCCCTCAAGCCCGAGAGTATACACAGCCGTGTGCTTTACAATGACGATAGGATTGTAGTGTACAATAAACCAAACCGAAAGGCGGTACATGGGGGTGAGTTCTTTTAAGAATAGAATTTCATGTGTACTGGATCCCACATGTGTGCACACCGCTCGATTGAAAAAGGCCTCGATAAAGACGCGCGAAATTGTGTGCTTTTGACGGAATTTATATAGAAAGTTGAAGCGCGCAGAGGAAATCCGCGCGTCTTTATCGAGGCCTCTGTCAATCGAGCGGTCTGCACACATATGCAGATTGGGGGCTAATTACTTTGATAACTTTGAAAAGTTCTGATCTAACTAATTTGACGCCCCGAAGTGGTACTGTTGCACTAATTGCACTCGGTTTTTACTCGTGAAAAAAGTGACACTCATCAAAATCGGCTTCGCCTCGAGTCTTTAGTTCTGTAATTTTCACCCAACGTCGCTTCGTGCAACTACAGTACCTCTTTGTGCCGTTAGATTAGCGTATATAATTTTACCCCTGCCTCAGGACCTAAAGTTGGTAAGACGATCATTCAGCAATTGGAGGAAGCAAACATCTCCCCGGTTTTTCCTGTCCATCGTCTCGATAGAAACACCACAGGTGATAAAATAATTGCAAAGTTTGCCGCAATCCTCCTTTGGCAATTCTTGTCCTTCTGATTATTGATTAAGTCAGCTGAACAATGTGGTGCAGCGATCCGAGTAACTTATTCTGTTTGTTTTAAACATTAACTGATATTTCTGTTTCAGGTGTTCTACTCTTGGCCAAAGACAGGGAGATGGCATCCTATCTTTCCAGCCTCATGAAACATCACAAGATACAGTTATCGAGTGTTGAAACTTCATTAGGAATTTTAATGCTGCTGAGGATTTAATTTCTTCCATTACTTTACAGTCTTTCAAAACACAAGTATTTTTCAAAGCGCCCTATTATCACAAGATATTGAGGAGCTATCTCGCTCTGTGTATCGGAGTTCCTGAGAAACCCAAAGGAGAGGTTGGAGGAGTCATCGGTCATTACGAGAGAAACGGCAGGTTTAGATGCCATAATTGACGTTTTATCAACTAGTTGAATTCATTATTAGCTCTCTAGCTCAGTATTTTTAATTAAAACTGGTTCATTTGTTTTGTTGATCATAAATTATACGTAAGGTTGTCACGCAGATGTAACGATAATCATTCTGAAACGCGAGTGAACACGCCAAAAACATTCTCAGATGTTGTGACAGTTGTTACGTGCGTGATATTGAATTTTCCAGCGTACATGGCACCGCGAGACTCAGAAATTTCAGTGCAATGATATTCGTTCCCCAACCTGTCTAAACAGCTGTGACTCCCTGTCAACCCTCCATTCTTCAGATGGGTGATGGGCATGACAAAAAGGCTAACGAGTAACACACGGGACACAGTTACGAAGTACAGGGTATGTAATGAGAAATGTAGAAATGAGCGATAGAAGTACACTTTTATTTAACTTGAAACATGCATGTTTCATGTATCGCTTAATAACATGAGTTCTAGAAACAAGATTTCTAGAAAATTGCTCACTTTTTGACTCCCCGCAGGTTTTGAAAACGTACCTTGACGCAGTGAGTCTGATGGAATTGCAACCGGTTACAGGAGCCAAGCACCAACTTAAGGTTTGTAGGAATGTTTATCTGGGTCTGGCGATGATTTGTTGTTTCGAACAGATATTTCATCCTCAACTTCTTCTAGGTAGGTATGTCTGGTGAAAAGGAGCAAGCCACTGCGCCACCTCCTTATGTAGAACCTGCTACGCCCTACCCACCTGCTCCGGCTTATCCTCCTCAAGGTGCTTACCCTCCGCCTCAAGGTGGCTATCCGCCTCAAGGCGGCTATCCGCCTCAAGGTGGCTATCCTCCTCAAGGCGGCTATCCTCCTCAAGGCGGCTATCCTCCTCAGGGCGGCTATCCTCCTCAGGGCGGCCCTCCGCCGCCTCAAGGCGGCTATCCGCCTCAAGGTGGCTACCCTGCAGCGGCTGCTCCAACCACTACTGTGCTTGTGGTGCCCCAGGTTGGCTTTGTCGCCAGCAGGTACTCTACGAACACAATCTGTCCGACGTGTCACGCACAGGTGCAGACGAACGTGCGGTATGAAGCAGGCGCCCATACCTGGATCGTATGTGCTGTTCTGTTCTTCCTCACTGGCATCTGCTGCTTCATTCCCTTCCTGATTGACGCCATGAAGGATGCCGTCCACACCTGCCCTAATTGCAAGGCTTACATTGGCAGACGCAGTTTCGCTAACTAGGTGAAGGATAATGGATGCTCGTTTTGAACATGGTATTTGCTGAGTGCAGTGAACTTTGGACTTACACATGCTTTTTTGAACATTCCTTTAAATTTGAGTGCAGTGCTCAACTAATCAGTTGTAATAATTTGCAGAGATGGAATGAAATACTGTATCACAGAATTTTTCAATTTTTACGATTAACAGATCATAACTTAACAAATTATAACTTATATCGACTATCACATACATTAATTACAACCATATCACAATACATTGACTGTATTTATGAATTACTTAATTAAGTTTTATTACCAGCAATCAAAATTAAGAGAATTAACAAGAAAAACATTTTGTGATTAACTTGAACATCAATTGTGTGATTGAATTATCATTAGATTTGAGGAAGACCACCCCACTGCGTGGTGAACTATATTTTATGATGTTCAGAATATTTTTCTGGGTCCAATTAGGGCGTGACCCTGAAACTTCTTCAAGGACTTCATCATATCGGATTTGCTAAATATTGAAATTAACTACGTTTGCTAATTTTGACAACTTTGCAACTTTCTTTATGCACAATTTTTTCTGTACATTATTATCACTATTACCTTCTCAACAATGTGTATTATATATGACTGAATAAGATTAGAACCATTTAGTTTTAATATGAGTAGTTTGATGAATATTTTTAGGCTGTACTTTGAAGTTTGAGTTTAGTTAATGTTAAATCAAAACAGTTTTGAATATGATTGATTAAATCACCAGCTTATAATTCGTGTTCTATTGAAATTGAGACCCAGATTATGCCCATGTAAGGGAATGAAACTCAATTTTCTGAGTTAAAATATTGCTAAGTTATACTATTACTATCTTTACAATGGGAATAAAACATCAGCCCTTCAGATAGTATCAGTGTCATTGTATTAAGACTGTAGGAGCATTAAGCCTCATTACAAATTTAATCATTTCGCATCCAGATTGATGAAATTTGGTGTTAAGGTATTATTAATCAACGAAAAACCAAATTTCAACGACTTTTATTCAAGATATTATTATCCAACGAAACTAAATTTCATCAATCTAATTGTGTTATGATGAATTTGTCATTGTGTCAAATTTCAATAGTCTGCTATCGATTCGTCTTAAAATACCAACACAATAAATACATATGAAAGAAAACTTCTCAGCTGGAGTGAATTGCAGGAGTTTCAACTAGAATGCCAATTTAAACTTTAAGTGGCTTTTAAATAAAAGTCGACCTCCATTTGATCTCGTGACTGCAGGGTTTCTACAATCTAGCACCCAGTTTCTTGTAGGCGTATAACTGCTCCTCCTCTGCAAGCATCCCATCTGACCTGGCATAGAATGGGCATTGGGTACAAAGCAATAATCAACACGTGGAGTTATATAATGGAAGCCATTACCGTCAATTTCTTTGATAAAGCATTGACCTCTAATCTCCATTGCTGAATATATTAAACTTTCTTTAATATCTGTTGAATGTCCTGACTCACCTCTCAGTCTCTGTGATGACCTCCACCTCTGAAGGGAAGTCCACTGTGAGATCCTCCTCTGCAGTGCGGATCTCACCAGCTTCACGTCTACTCCGCAAGCAGTTCAGATCGTAGTGGAAGTTGTACCCGGAATGACAAGCCTCTGAGTCCTGATATTAGTATTACCATGCTTAAATCACTGTTTTATTGAACATAAACCCACAGTATACTCCTTGAAGAATTTCGTGCCTTCTTGGCAAATGAATATTGATGTGATGCCCGCTACTGATTTTGAGCACCATGATATGTTCATTTTACCAAATTTTTAACCCCCTGCTAAAATTCAAGGAAGTCTTATATTATATACAACTAACCTGCGCTTCAGCTGCCTCGTCTGACGTATCAGGTATTGCTGCTCCCATGGTTTCACTGCAAACAAGGACCAGCAGGAGCAGGGATGTCACCAAACAATGCATCGTATACTTCTGTCCGAGTTGAAAAAGTGCCCCAAACCACACGAGCAGCTCCTTTTTAAGAACCATGGTCGTCACGCGGATTTGAGGGTCATAATGAGTCATTTCATGATTGGGGCGGTGCAATCTTCGACTGTAATTTTATGATTAGGGTGTGGATTTAAGATTTTGAATGGAACTGGTGAAATTCATCCGAGTATGTCGCTCCAGTCAGAGGTATGATAACTTTTGAAAAATTACGTGAACATTTCTAAAATCACCTGGCGAACAAAGTTTAAATGCTGCTCTAAATGATCGTTCTTGCAGAAATTATCCTCTAATGATAAAATTTTCCGTTGCAAAAACCACTTCTGTCTTTAAAATTTGTTACAAATAACTTTGTAACAATACGTAAATAGAGCAAGTCCGGCAGTAAATAATAGTACAAACCGTGTGTGAAGTCCTAGTTTTTAGGATTTCTAAGAAGTAATTGAATACCACTCAATCTTGAATTGCATTAAAGTTCAAACCTACATAGGCCTGAAACTGGCCCAGTTGTTGAAATGAAACCTCCCCAGGTCCACTGTGCCCAGTTGTTGAAATGAAACCTCCCCAGGTTCACTGTGCCCAGTTGTTGAAATGAAACCTCCCCAGGTCCACTGTGCCCAGTTGTTGAAATGAAACCTCCCCAGGTTCACTGTTCCCAGTTGTTGAAATAAAACCTCCCAGGGTCCACTGTGCCCAGTTGTTGAAATAACCTCCCCAGGTCCACTGTTCCCAGTTGTTGAAATGAAACCCCCCAGGTCCACTGTGCCCAGTTGTTGAAGACCCCAATATTTGGGGATGGGAAGTACGCTCCCAAGGTTATGCTGCATGCTGATCTTGCTGGCAGGGCTCTAAAACGAGGTATATTATTGTCCTGTAACAATATTGTTGCTTCTCTATAACCGGATATTCATAGGGATTTGTGTCATGTTTGAATTGGCAGCATGGCGTTATCGGTTATCATGACAATAGGCAGTTGTACTTGTAGCTGGTGAACAATCGTCAATATATTGACATCAAGGTATATTATTGTCCTGTAACAATATTCTTGCTTCTCTATTCGCGGATATTAATAGGGCTTTTATTTGTGTCATATTTGACACTATCATGACATATTATACTGCAAACAATAGGCAGTTGTAGCTGGTGAACAATCGTCAATAAATTGACATCAAAGTTCCCAGTTCTTGTGCGTGCACTAAAACAAGTTAATTACTGCACCTTTATCTGTGCGCGCCGCGCACTAAACAAGTTATTTTCAGGTTTGGGATACCAGCACCTGCACCTGCATGCTCACCGTATTTTGCTGCCAGAGTACAAACAAACCAACGATCTCATCATTACCGCTCCATTGCCTCCCCACTTCTTAGGTTTGGAAAATGCCCACCAGAAATTATAGGCGGTTAAGATGACAATATGTCGTCAACATCCGAGCTCAAAACTAAGTCTTTTACTGCTTATGAAACAAGAAAACAGTAACCAAACGTCCATAAATTTGCAATAAATCACTACATGATATATTTAATATATTAAATTCTACTACTTCATCTAGTTTCTGTACCTTGTACCTTGTATCTTGTACCTTATACCTTGTACATTGTACCTGTACCTTGTACCCTGTACCCTGTACCTTGTACCTGTACCTTGTACCTTGTATCTTGTACCCTGTACATTGTACCTGTACCTTGTACCTTGTATCTTGTACCTTGTACATTGTACCTGTACCTTGTACCCTGTACCTTGTACCTGTACCTTGTACCTTGTACCTTGTACCTTGTACCTTGTACCGTGTACCTTGTACCTTGTACCTTGTACCTTGTACCTGTACCTTGTACCCGCATGCGTCCCTTAGACAGCCTGCTCCGTGTAGAGACGTACACGTTCCACAAGACCAGGGTCGTCCCCAACAAAGACAGACTCGTAGACTCCCTGGACGAGGGACTGCTCCAGAAACTCACTGGGTAAACGTTCTATTCTAGTTCTACAGTAATGCATATGAGTGCAGAATATCGCTCTACTGATTGGCGGATTGACAAAGCCGCGCAATTTTGCTGGACTTTCGTTCTAATTCGTATCGAAAGTTTACGAGCGCGCATTGCTCGTCTTCATCAATGGAGTGATATGCACACAGGCGTAATTCCATGTAAATGATGGGTTACAGGTTGCTGTTATTGGTGCTAAATTAACATTTGATGGTCATGCTTATAATTATGATAATTGAGTTAATGAATGAGGATGAAAATTTCAGGCTGTCAGCCAGGGAGAGCTTTCACGATGTGGATGCTAACATCGCAGAAGAGGAGCAGCAGCTTCAGGTAAGATTATACCACATTCCATCATTCCTAAAAGGGAACTGTAGACATCACGAGAGATCCAAAATAACATGATTTATACTCCATTCAAGTCTTCATAACAGGGGCAGTTCGAAAACCGAAATGCACTCTGTTCGTCTTCTCTGTGCGCGGCGTATAAAATATTCAGACATATTTATAACATGTCTGTACGCCGCGCACACAAAATACTCACGAATAGCGTTCGTACTGCCACCATTATACTAATTTTGCGTTCTCAGGAGCTCTCGTACGCGGAAGAGGAGGTCTATGCTCGATCTAACCGGACCCTAAAACCCGACACCTTCCGTCCCGGAACCTTCCGCAACCCCCACCAAAACACCAAGATTCAGAAAGTTGTGCGGAAAACCCTGTCTCGATCATCTGAGAAGTAGTGAAATACTTCACTAGATGTGAAGACCAGCGATGTGATTTGCTTGCTCGAAGCTTTGCAAATGTATTCTATGGATGAGTAATTATACTGGGGGAGAAGTTAAGAAGCGGGGTGATTCGACGAAATATCGTGAATGGATTCTGGAATAACGGACAAAGATGACAATACGAATGAAAATGTGCATATTTTAAATGGAGGGAATGACACTGAACTGAACAAATACTAAGTATTTGGAACGGCCATATTCCATCAGCTACAATTGAAAGATTGATAGATAGTTCATGTTTTCTGACCATTGCTACGTTATTGCCTTAGTTCTTGAGTTTTTATTTTTAGCTTCATACTCTCGTAGGTTTAGAAAATTATGGGTACTTTGATCTACTCACCCTTATTTTACTTTTCCTCAATTTCCTTTTAACGCCAATGCAATAAAATTCAATTCCCCAAGTTTAAACCTGACCCCAGCTAACTTTCACTAGGTACCATGTCTGATACTGAGAGGGATGGCGGTGGTGTGATCGCCGGTCTCATCCTTGCAGAGGAGGTGAGTCAATTTGAGTTAATTTATGTAAATTTTGTTTAAATTGTTAGAATAGATGAATAGAGCAATGAAGATTCTGTGTTATATACAGCAACTATTATTTCAAACTCAACTGAACAATCAAATAGTCATAAAACAGCTCAATGTAAAATTTGCAGACGTAAAATCCTTTGTTACAAAAATCCAGAGCAGATAAGTTTTGTGGTTCAGACAGCATCAGTTCAGCAGCTTATATAATATATATCCTCCAAAAGTGATGATAAAATGAGTTATTTTACGCGCTGAATACAGGCGGTTGCAGTTATGAAACATGTTCTAACTAATCGGTACATCCTTCGGTACGTACCGACTTACATACCGACTAGTTTAGTAGTTTTGACTTGTACCGGAGTAAATACCACGTTTTACGTTGGCGTCTAAATATCGTATGCGCAGTTTTCTCAGTTTTTCTCAGCTTTCCTTTTTCCTCAGTTTTTCTCAGCTTCCTTTATCCTTTTTCTTGTAGCAACACTTGAGGACCACGTACGCCACGATCACCTCAGTAAACTGGAACACGGTGAAGAACGAAACTCCTATAAACAGGTCCACCGCCCCGCCAAACTGGGAAATGAAGTTAAACGCTTCGTACGACTTGGTTTGCTTGGTCACCGTTACCTTCAAATCGTCGTAGAAAACATGCAGCCTCACGAAGTTATCCAGCGCATACTTGTACTTGACATCCTCCTCCTCCCCCTCCTCCTCCTCCCCCTCCGCCTCCCCCTCTTCTAGCCCTGAGTGCAACACCCCGCTCAGATAGTCGTCGTAGTAGCCGGGCGTGGCCGGGAAATCCCCCGTTTCTATCTGATGGTGCCATTCCGTAAACGTGCACGGCTCGTGACAAACCTCCGCCACGCCCATCCTCTCAACCTCCGGAATTACTTCATCGTCACAGATAACTTGGGCGAAGAAGCTGCAAACATTTTCGTCAAGTATATCGTACGTGACGTCGGACATGTTGACTCTCGCCATCATATCGTTGAAATCCTGAGGATTGGATGAAAATTGGATCTGTATGACTTCCACGAAGTACCAAGGAATACATTCGCAAAAGGCTATATACTTAACGAAGTAGAGGATCTGTATGCACTCTCTGATCGTTGTGATGGGAAGACTTGTGTTTAGGGGGTTGGAAACGGATCTGCAGTGCCCATAAGGCTCCCCGAGCCTGCTCACCTCCTCACGAGTCAGGGAAATTGACGTTTCCTTGCCTGCCGGAATGTAAATACCCTCGTGGTTGTTGAGGACGAACTCGTATGGCATCCTCAGGAAGAGCATGAAGCCTGCTGTCCTGGTGGAAGGTAAGTAGTTCTCCAGCCTTGTGTTCAGGTCTATGGTGAAGCCAGCTGCTGAACCCGGCAGTTTCTGTACCAGGGCTTGATCGTCGTTCAGTGTCAAGCAGTTGCCCAGTTGAGTGGCCAGGAAACTGTGATCAATGCCCTCCAGATAAACCCATTTGCCGCCAAATTCCATCTGAGGGTGGACCTTCCCATCGCCCAACATGAAGGTTTGGAACTTTGAGTGGAAATGCTGCATGATGTTCACCCTTTTCTCGTCAATTGTCATGTTGTTCAGTCTTTGTGCAATTCCTATGTCCTCCTCGGTAAAGGTCTCGTTTTTCTTCATCTTCAGTGTACAGTACCTCATGAAGCTATTCAGCTCCTTGATCACTTGCTCTCCATCCTGTCCACTTTGGCTGAATGTCGCCTTAAGTCGGAGGTTATCCACCATGTTGAGGTTGCAGATCGTCAGGGCTGGGAGAGCTAGCTCAGACTTCCAGAAGAGGGAGTGGTTGTTGTATGACTGGTACTGGAAGAAGCTGTGCAGGAGATTGTACGCCACGTAGACCGCCAGACCAGCCAAGATGACGATGATAACAACCCAGGTTATCTTACACCAACGGGGTGTTTCTTTCCTGGCAACTGTTTGGAAGTAGTCCGAACTGATGTCTTTAGGGTTGAAGAATCTGAATTCGTCTTTCTCGTCCTTGGCTCTCGTGTTCTCTTCCCCTTTTGTAGATTGGTCTTCCGGTTTCTCATCTTCTGTTTTCTCTCCGCTTGGTTTCCAGTCCTTTGATTCTGAGTTATCTTCCTGTATCTCCATTCAAAAGTTCAAAAGGATCTGCTGACCATCCGGTGACCGAATTATGATGAATTATGTTGCTAGGAATAGAATATTAATGAGTTATTTTTATTTAGAATAAATCTTATATTTTAAGGTAGATCCATCGAAACGGGTAAGAGAAGCAAGAAAAGAATAGAAATGTCTACTACACTACTAGCTTACAAGAAATACCATTAAAATTTATGGCATTAGCCACATGCAAAATACATTCCAGGTGGGCTGAAAAGAATTGCAACAAAGTTTTGTATAGGGTACTAATGTCCGAGATTCAGTGGGCAGAAAAACTCTGGATAAATATGTTTTCTACTAGCACACAATGCCGCAAAATAGGCAGCAGCTAAGCTTCATAATACACAATTCTAGACATACGGCGCAGAATGCACTTGTTCTAAGTCATAGCGCAGGGGTGGGGAGGAAAGAAAGGCCAATGGCATAGCCGGGGATCGCTAGAGTAGCCTTTACATCAATCTCCCACTAACACTTGGAATTGGATAATTTCCACGCCGCAGATAATCGTTCACCGTGTTAAGTTATTCGCCATGTATTCTTCTTTTCATAAATAGCCATACGTGACTGCAATATACAGTGCTTGGCTGGGAGAGTCAATCACAATTTAATCTTGTGGTACAAAATTAACACTGAAGGGTAGCCTACTATTCATATTCATAAATATATGATATGATTTGATTGTGAAGTGCCGAAATAGTTATTAAAAGTTGTTTCTCTAGGAGCTTTGATTTTCATATGAAAAGCTCGAATCGTAACTAAAACAAAATGTAAGGTGCATTTCCAATGGCTTTTCATGAATTACAAGGATTCATTTTGCAAGTTTCTTTGTGGACTTTTCCTGAAATTGAAGGATAAGAAGCTTTTACAGTTTGCACCTGAACCTGAATCTAAAATAGTGAAAGTATTACAGCAATGAACTTCATGCATTCTTTCATCGAACAGCTTGGATGTAATCTTTATGCTAGGGACGTTAAATATAGCATTCTTAGCAAGTTTGAGAATAAAGAGAACGACAATCTTTATGCGTCTATTGATTTTACGTCCTTCTTGGAGCAACACTTGAAGATCAGATATGCCATCCCTATTTCTATAGACTGGAAAACTGTGAAGAAGGAGAGTCCTATGAAGAGATCTGTGGATCCGCCGATCTCCGCTATAAAGCTGTAGACGTTGTAGGAAGCGGTTTGAGTGAAGATTGCCTCTTTTATGTCGGGGTAGAAAACGTGAAGTCTGATGTAGTTTTGAGCTGCATATTGGTATTTATCTCCGTAACCTTCGACAAGGTCTTGCTGCACAACGCTGTCTTTCAGGAAATGGTCGTAGTAAATTGCAGTGGAGGGGAATGGCCCTAACTCCAATTGGCGAGTCCAATGTTCGAGCACACACGGCTCATGACATCTCGTGTTCAGCTCCAACTTTTCCAGGGCATTGGTTACCATCAATTCGCAATATGTCTGATCCACAAATGAACACATCTTTTCTTTGATATTATCCATGCTGATAAACGAAGCGTTTAATCCACTGTGTGCCATCCACTCGTCAAATCTGCCTGGGCTCGATCGAAAATGAGTCTCCATAGCATCGACGAAATACCAAGGTACACATCCGCAGTATTTAAGAGATTCAGTGAAATATTCACTCTGAATGCATTCTCGCATGGTGAGAAAGAGGGTGTCATTCAAAATGCTCTTCCTTGTTCCACAGCTGCCATACGGTGACTTTAAGAGCGTGATGGCTTCTTTTTCAAGTGATACGAATACTTCCTTACCGGGGTGCAAGTAAATCCCGTCTTTGTTGATGTAGAGTGGCTCATAGGGCATCCTTAAGAAGAGCATGAATCCTGAGGAAGTCGTGGATGCTAAATAATCTTCTAGCCTTGTGTTCAGATCTATGCTGAAACCCCTTTAATTCCACCCAGTTGCTGGACAAATTTCTGGTTGTCATTGAGAAGCAAACAGTTTCCTAGCTCAGTATTTGCAAACTTAAACTCATGGGTGGGCCTATCGATCCATTTATTTCCGAATTCCATCCAGGGGTAGTGCATCCCATCGCCAAGAAGATAAGCACTGAAATCAGCGTGCAACGCTTGCATTATGTTGATCTTCTTACCGTCAACCATTACATTTCCAAGTTTGTCTCGCATGTTTTGCAGGTACCCCTCCGGGAGGTCTTGACCCCGCTTCTCTGCTGCTGTAACGTTCTTGATGAACTCTCCCATAAGAAACCTGATTTCCTTGTCTTTGATCGCAGAATCCAACCGTGTTCTGTTGATCACATTCAAGTTGCAGATAGTCAGAGCTGGGAGGGGTATCTCTTTCTTCCAATCTACCGTGCTTTCGTTGTAGGAGTTGTATTCGAAGTATGTCTTCAAGAGGTTGAACACCGTGTGAACGGTGAAAGCCACACACGCGATGATTACCCCTCCCCAAAGGACTTTGCACCAGATGGGTTGTTTTTTGCGTGTTACAGTCTGGTAGTACTCGGAGGCAAGGTCTTCGTGACTATAGAAATCTTC
This sequence comes from Beroe forskalii, assembly GCA_011033025.1. Taxonomy (NCBI): domain Eukaryota; kingdom Metazoa; phylum Ctenophora; class Nuda; order Beroida; family Beroidae; genus Beroe; species Beroe forskalii. The sequence goes on from WFMF01000428.1 coordinate 31,083, forward strand.
TCGTTGCAGCGGGTTCCCCTCCGTGTTTGCATCTGGTTTCGACTGATCCATGATCTGGCAAGGATTTGAGTTATTGCAAAAATATGCGATGTGTCTTTTAAGTTTTAATTGGGATTTATATCGCTATACAATTAGGAAATCAGAGCACAAAGACTCTTGTGTGGCGAAATTAGTTGGCCAAAATTTTTGAAAAGTCAAGAGGATTTGATCCTTCGATTCTGGGGCCTCGTAAAATCGAAGGACGAAGAAGCGTCACGTTCACACTGAGGTAAATGAGAATGACTTGGTTGTAGCCCCTATAGTAGGGGCACTTGAAAATCTACATATTTTATAAATTTACAGAATGGGGATAGTAAGTTATGGGAGACCCTGTATCCGTTTTGGCTGCACGTGATAAAAACTCAATATTGGGATACTTATATTGCCAGAGCACGTCGCTTCCTAGAAATGGGTTTGCCTCCAATCATAGTCCGTAGCGCAGAATGATGGAGCCCACACCTTGGGATAATTCTGGGTTTGTGTTGAGGAACACAATTTGTATAAACCAACATCTGACAAAAAGGTGCTCCTCCTATAAACTTCATCTCCTTGTTTAACATGCCGATAATTAAGTGAGGACATTCACTGAGTTCACCATGCTAGACTAATACCCGAATAACTACTGTGACAAATGTTGTATTTATTTTCTCGGTGAATTAAGAACATTTTCTTGCGTTTGACATATTTGACGGATCCTGGGTTATGAAAATTGAAAGGTCTCAAATTTGTGGTTTTTTGGGACACCCATACTTGCCAACCCCATTGATTGCATAGGGATAAAAAATATTGGAGTTAATCGAAACGACGTAAATTTAAAATTGAGATCAACCTGATGACAAACGACTACAGTGGGACAAATTCCATTCCAATATTTTAAAACCTGGCAAACGATAACTTGGGGGGGGGGGATAAAACGCTATTTTACTCGACCCACATATCGAAAATGGAACAAAGACCAAAACGGACCTAGAATCATCGATAGCCTAAAATAGCATTAACCCCTAAATTCCTGAAGTTTTTCGGTACACTCATATGGCGCTAGACGCCGTGTTGATTCACCCACAGTGGAACTACGTACTTCGTTTCAATAAACGGTTAGCATGGTGCTAACCTTTTTGTTTTACATTGCCTTTGTTTTAGATTGCCGCCCCAAGACCCCTGCTTACTGGACTTCATACTCATTTTCATGGGTATTACTATTCTTCATTTTAAAAACGGGCTATATACTTAAATTATTCAGAATTTTCAGTCTAAATGAGAGTGTAAATCCTATTGTGAAAATTTAATCTGTTTCACTGGTTAGAAATTCAATTTAAATTTGCTGGGAGGATTTTACATGCTGCTAATGGGAAGAAAACCCTTTTTGGTTGGCAAGACCACGTTCTTTCATAGATCGGCCAATATCAACTAATAGTATTATAAAAATGCATTGAACTGATTGGTAGAGCCTTTCTAAACACGTACCTTATTGGGCTTTATTTAACCGGCCCTTAACGACAAAAACGACTTTGAGATTTTTGTCCAAAGTAAACCGATAATAGGGCCGGTCAAATTAAAGGCCAGTCAATCTAGGTCAAAGGAAATACAGTGTCAAATTCTCTTGAACGTCATTATATGACACGATAATGACCTGTATCATCAAATAAGATCGGTATTTGAGTCTTTAGATGCAATTTACTAAGTATAAATGGGTTTTTAGTGGCCATTTTAGAGCATGAAATACGATCTGGTAACCGATATGTCCAAGGGGCCGGTTAAAACGGTTCAAAAAAGATTAGATTTTTGTCCATGGGGCCGGTTAAAAAAAAGGCCGGCTAAATAAGGTATTCCCCTGTTCGCGTTGGACGGCGCGCGTACGCACACCTATGCGGGCTTAGGAAGGTAGAGCCTTAAATCGCTATGGGTGCCGGTGAGCTCACAAGTAACATACCGTCGACTATAGCACCTTCTCAAACGCAAATATTCTAGTAATCTAGTAGTCGTTTGGCGCACCAAATGTTAATGTCATACGATGGGGGGTGCTTTGCTCTAATGCAGTAGTTAATTATGCAAAGGCTTGTGATAAATGCATAATTACAGATATGTTCAATTACTCTTACTGGTTTGAAAGGGCCCAAAAAGCAAAGGGCCTCGAATACTTTACTTTATCAATTTGCTGTCGATTTTAAGCCCCAGCGCCCTCCGTAATCATGTTTTAAACGGCGCGTTATTTAACAAATGTTTCGGTATAAGAAGGAGGTTGCAAAGCGAGGTGGGATAATTTTACAACAAAACTAAGTCTAGCCGTGGCGTGGCTTGCAATCCATTTTGAAAATCATCATTAAATTTTAAATGAATTTATCTTAAACTGAAACACAGCACCCCTACCATCTATAACATCTATGGTATTGTTTCAGTTACTATTGTGATTTCAGCTAACCCAAAATGTGCAGATCGCCCGATCGATGGTGGCCTGGGCTTTATAAAGACGCGCAATGGCAATATTTTCCTCATAGAATTCATATAGAAAATCGAAATTCGTATCTTCATCAAGCCCTCCGTCAATCGAGTGATCTACTCACATAACGGCAACTAGCCAGATAGTTGTATTTGATTCAGATGCTGAATCACAGATACTTATCATTCGAAAATAACCTATTACTTGCACACCGAAAATTGTAGATTATATCAACTCTGAGTATTTGCTTACTGTTACTGAGTCATACGACCATCGGACTATCGAATATTTCCATGCGAACATCAATTATAAGCGATTTAAATTTAAACCAATATTATAGAAAGTGATTAATTCTGGAATTTGAATAGTGTCCAATCAAGTTTTATATCCAGCGTACCGTTTGAATCTAATGATGCTTCTACTGAAGACCCCAAGCAGATCAACGTTGAGTAAATTTTATGTAGTATTCAAAACAACCAACATTTATCAGGCCCAAATCTAGTATCGGAAGCATGGATTTGGGTTTTCCAAACTTTACTTTTGTCAAGATGAGCGGACAAAACTACGACACAACATAGAACTTTCACTCTCAAATGCACTGCTCTTGTCAATGTTGAGAGATTAGCGAAGGTTCGTCGACTGGGCAGCTGTTGCATAATTATAAGCTGGCATTATGGGGAAGGGGTCTAATATCCATAAAGCCTAGCAGGAAATTTGGACGATTTAACATTATCGACTCGATATTACAAGCCATAATGATTACCTCATTCTCATTCGTTTAGACCGTTCACTGTTCAGACGAAAAACATGTGTTGGCTATATTAACCGTGGTTGTGCAGAATCTCCCAAATACTCAGAGAATCAGCGATATTCACACATTATAGAAATGTTAATTATGGGCATTGGGCAGCATTAATATTATATAATATTGAGCTACGAAATTTATCGACATAATTATAGAATTTCGGACAAGCATAGCATTTTTAATTATGCTGCATTGTGATAGCGTCTCTTGTACTAATGAGCAATTTAACGAAATTCCTCTTCCCTCTTAACAATAAGATCAAGTGATCGAAAATCGATGCGCGTTACTAGCACGTGCACATAAATTACCGTTTCAGATAATATGTGCGCATATATCACTTGATTTACGAATTGGGCTTTATAAAGACGCGCAAATTGACCTACTTTCCATAAAATTTCTGTTGAAGTTTGACGCGATAACAGGAAAATTGCGCGTCTTTAATATCGAGTGCTTCGTAAATCGAGCGATTCCACGCATTCGTTTTAAAATTTAGATCACGAAGTACGCAAAGGTAATGATTTTTCCGATCATAACATTTTGAACCTGTGGTTACCACATTATTTAGAATCTTATACCGACGTGCTACTTTAGAGTAGGCCTGGCAGTTAATTTGTCTAGCATCAACTACTATAAAATTCCAGAGGAAAGAGACCAAAATTCAAACAAGAAATACAGAACGTGAATAATCTTCTGCTTTGTGGCGCAGTATTCATCCAGTATTCATCCGCACTGTGGTGGGATAAGAATTATGATGGCTCTCCAATGCTTATTACCAGGCTATCTTTTATCATTTCTTCTCTCTTCACGCATGTGGAGTAATACGGTGAGTAATAATGTGTAGTAATACGGTGAGTAATTATGGCGAGCCCCGATGGAGCGAGCCATTATTATACGAACCATATTACGTACTAATACTGCAACCACTATAGTATATTTTTAATGAGATTTTTTCTTAAACCGCTCATTTTAGCAGTTACACGACAAAATATATATCCAAATATATAGCAGTTGTAGTATTAACTACTATAATATCATGTGCGCGTGCATGGGTTGCTTGAATGGGGGTAGATAAAATTCACAATTGGGTGACCCTGTTAATTATATAATTATGACTTTATTATACGTCAATAATGACATGATATGAGTAATCCTGAATATTAGCATTGCTCTGGACAGTTATATATCTCTCTTTTCTCTTCGCAGCAGACCTTAGAGGTAATTCATCATGAAACTACTGAAGTCCAATTTCTTGTGTGGCATTTCTTCATGAATATAAATTTTCATGCCAATAGTGATTTTGGACATTTATATTCATCCCTAGTGGCTTTTATCAGCATACGTATAGTGATTGTATAGGCAAAATTAACATACATGATTTCGCAGACTTATCAACTTCTCAATAAAATTGTTTGCATTTTAAACGGTGTGAATCACTTTAAGGCGAAGGGGTCAGACAACGTCTGACAAAAATTTATTGCCATAAATATAAAACGACATGAAACTTATTCGGATGAGCCAAATCCGTAATTATTTCATGGCTTACAATAAATTAATACCTTTCCACTTGGAGAGCTGCGCAGATGTTGCCAATACGAAGTCGAGAGGTTGCACAAAATGCACATCTCGTACGATGCCTGACCCGCCACCAGGTGAGAATCAGCGCTGTTTCTCATTAGGTTGCACAAATGAAAAGTAGTAAAGTCTGCAGTAGTGTGTGCCAAGGTGTCTGATTTGCAGTATGAAGACCACTTTCAATCATCGAGCTAAGTGATAAAGACGCGCAAATTCACTGTTCACGCGAAAACTTTCGACGTCAATTCTATCGAAAGTACAGCAAAATTGCGCGTTTATTTGAGTGGCCTTCCGTCAATCGAGCAAGCTGCGTTACACGAACACTCCACACCATCGGCCATTCCTGAAGTACTGCCACTTTCATCATTTCCTCTCCCCATCCCCCCCCCCACCCCATTCATCTTAATAAAATGCAGTTTTCCAGTAGTTTCAGAAAGTCAAATCATTTTGGAAATTTTAAAAAGATCGTGGTTTGGGAACACATTGAAATTCCTGAGTTTTTATGGTAAATGATGTTATACTATTCATTGAACAAGGAATGTTGTAGCAATAAAATATGAAATTGGCTGCAGTCAGATTTGCATAAGAAGCAATTTGTTTTATCTAATCCCCTAATTAAATTATGTCTATAACTCCTAGAAAAATAGTCACCATACAGCAAAAATCCATTTATTGACGAATCATAAAACCAAATCACAATAAATTTATTCATTTCAACTTAAACAAATCATAAATGAACAGAAAATGTTTTTAGGGAAAAAAAGTTTTGGGAAATAAACCATTTGAAACGATTTGAAATTTAATTAATATTGCTAAAACCTATCGCTATTACGAGTTGCAAAATTACGAGGTTGAGATCGTTTATTTAGATTTTTAGTTGTTTCGGCCCGGTGAGACTTGATTTTTCAACAAAAGCATGAAAAAGTTTGAAAACAGCTTTTACTGTACAAAAGCATGCAAAATCCACACTAACTAGAATTTTCTTCATGGGTTTCTTCCGAAATGCTTCGTTTTTGTTTTCGGGTTGATTGGGTCAGCTTCGATAATATTTCGTATCAAAGTAAGACCTTCGAATCGCAGTTCCAGCTTTGCATTGCAACTGGCGTTTGATACTCGGATCCACTACACAAATTGGTTGCTTCAATGCTTCTTGTTGAAATGGCTTTTTCATCTTTATTCTAACAATTAGGTTTCTTTTTGTGATGTCATGTTTGCAATTGTGTCCATAATTCATGGTTAATGTTAATCCTTTTTGGAGCAGCACTTAAAGATGACATAAGCCAATGCTATCTCTGTGCACTGGAAAACTGTGAAGAAGGAGAGTCCTATGAAAAGGTCTGTAGATCCGCCGAACTCCGCTATAAAGCTGTAAATATCATAGGAAGCCGTTTGAGTTATGGTAGCCACCTTGAGGTCAGGGTAGAAAATATGAAGTCTTACGTAATTTTCGGATGCATACTCGTATTCATTAAAATAACCCTCTATATCAGCCATATCTAGTTGCACTACACTACCTTGCATGAAATGTTCGAAGTAGAGTCTACTCGGTGGAAATTCCCCCAACTCTATTTGGTGTAGCCATTGATCGTACTCACAAGATTCATGACATTCTGAGCTGACATTCATCTTTCTTCAGCGTTTCCTTCACCGCCAAATTACACCATATTTGATCTGCTAAGGGACACATTTTTTGTTCGATATTGTCAACAGTGAAGTTCAAGCCATCCATCCAGTATTCGAATCTTTGTGGGTTTGACTCGAAATGTGATTTCACAGCATCAGCAAAATACCAAGGTGCGCATCCACAAAACTTGAGGGACTCAATGCAGTAGGTAGACTGGATGCAATCTCGCATTGTGAGCATGAGGGTGTCGTTCAGGATGCTATTGTGATTTTCACAGTCGCCAAAAGGCGATTTTAGCCGCGTCATGGAATCTTTTTCCAATGATACAAACGATTCTTTTCCTGACTGGATGAAAATTCCGTCAAGGTTGATGAGGATTGGCTCATAGGGCATTCTCAAGAATAGCATAAATCCTGAAGAAGCTGTAGATGGTAAATAATCTTCTATCCTTGTATTCAGATCAATAGAGAAAGCCCCCGTCAATTCCGCCAAGCTCCTGGACAAAATTTTGGTCGTCATTGAGGTGCAAACAGTTGCCTAGCTGAGTATTATCTAACCCGAACTCAAGGTTGCTCATATCGACCCATCTATTTCCAAATTCCATCCATGGGTAATTTATTCCGTCACCAAGCATGTACCCAGTGAAATTGCCCTGTAATTCTTCCAATATGTTGATCGGCCGACCGTCCTCTGTGGCAGTGATACTACCGAGTTTTTCTCGCATTTGATCGATATATTCTTCCGATACCTCCTCGCCTCTCTTCACTGTTGCTGTAACATTTTTGACGTAGTCTCCTATGGCTTTTTTGGTTTCCGGATCTGTAACCAGATGTTCCCACCGTGTTTTGTTGATTACATTCAAGTTACAGATGGTGAAAGCTGGAAGAGCTAGTTTAGCTACCCATTCTACCGTTTCCTGGTTGTAAGAGCTGTACTCTAAGTATGTCTTCAAGAGGTTGTACACCGTATGGATGGTGAAAGCGACGCATGCGATGATTACCACTCCCCAGATGAATTTGCACCACACCGGCTGTTGTTTCCGGGTTATGGTCTGGAAATATTCTGAACTTAGGTCTTTTTGGCTGAAGAAACTTGCCCTTTGGATGGGCTTTTTATGTGCTGCACCTTCCTTTTCCTCAAGACCTTCCTTATGTTCCTCTAAATCTTTTTCTTCCATAGCTGTTCATTTCATGATCTGATGAAGATTTAGATTAGTTGTTGATTGGTTTATGGAGGAATACATTTTTCACACAGAATTTGTGTAAAAATCAATGGTTACTCCGTTACAAAGTAAGAGTAAAATGGGTCAAGACTTTTGGATAACCCTGTTTCTCTAAATATCTCGCCTAAATGATTGATCCAACATTTATGGTAAAGGTTTGAGACCATATTTTGCATGATCTACGACTGGAATCAGGAATCTATTATAAATGCGCAGGAATGAAAATATGTTTATTCTTGAACAGCTTTTTAAGCCCCCTCATCTCATTCGTGACACCAAAATTGAAGCTTATGTACCTATAAAAATAATCTTAATACACCGACTGCTGCATGCCGAAACTTGCTGTTCCTTGCCAACTCAGTAACTGCACCACAGGCACAATTTATCTCATATTCGTGACATATACTAGGTTTCAAAGCTGCTTCATTTTATCCAGCTGGATACACGCTGAACTATCAATCGATTGGGATGCATTGGTTGTGGGCTATTTTCTTATTTTGGGGTGCTCTCTTTTTTACTCTTAAGTATGCAGATTAAGAGTTACAAAAAATTCGACTTACAAAAGCAATTCAACAACAAGAAATCAGAATTTCATGACCATACGGCAGTGTTCAAGTAATTATCGCAGCAAAATACCCTTTTGGCCCATAATTAGGCATAATTTCCAAAATTACGGTACAGTGACTCATCCAAACAGGGTAAAGATTGACCACACTTCAATAGCACATCATGTCTACTACTACTAGGTTTAATGAAGAATGTCCGGCAAAAAACAACGGGGTATTTTGGTTTTCAAAGCCCCGGCTCCTTTGCCCTTACATTTCGAATATGTGTCCGATAATGAGCGGTTATTTGCTGAAACGCGATTCTGGATGTCTTCTTGATGGCATCAAGTACTCTACCCCCAACCCTGATAATGACGTATCTCACAACCGCCTAACGTAGTTTGACGAAAAACATGCCTTTCCTTGTAAACACTAAGGTAGTACTTGTACGCTCCTCGTGTGATTATGCATGCAAATGTACCGAATATTCAAATCGGTTAACGATTGAAAATGTTAACTGCGGTTTTTGGGTGTCAAGATTAGTCAAAAAGCGTGAGGTTTTAAGAACCTCGCTTTAAAATAATGTTAGAAGTATAAATAAGTTTTTAGGGGAGGAAATTTTCGAAGGTTGTGTGGCTCCATTTTACCTGGCCAACTCTTGAGCCATGAGCAGAAAACTCTTGACTCCAAGCAAAATATAGATTTTTCTACATTATGATAAGTTTGAAAGGGACTTGAATTTAACCATTGCTCTCGATGATCCTCGGACAATCGTCAAGCCACTCTCTCATCTAAACCTGAATGGACACTGCTCTTATTATTCCAATAATCCACTGAAATTCTGATAATCATAATATATGGTATGAATAATGGTCTCGGAAATATGCTTGTAAATATATACGACGGATTTGCTCACCTGTTATATAATTCCTACGAAGGCGGTCCTATAATTATTTGACCTTCACAATTGATCTATAATCTCGATAATTGTGTTAATACCAACGTAAAATACCTAACTTATTCCACTCAACTTCACTGACTTGTGGAAGACTACGTTAATTGAGAACTACATCATTATTAGACTTTACAATTGTAATTTTATGGTGTAAACGTCCAATATGTCAACAACAAAAGCATGTGATATAAACACAAATTCTTGAGATCTATAATAAGGGGTCGATGAATACGCACCAGATAGCCGTTCATGAGTTCACCGGTGGTGACCAACCGGCGAATCAACCGAAATTAAACGTGGAGAGGTCTTCGCATTGACCTCTTCTTTGTTCTAGCCATCTGCACACAGCGTTTAATCGTTCTAACGGAGGGCAGTCTTCTCTAGAAGAGCTGCATGATTCACAAATTGTGATCTACAGGACGCGATTCCAATAGGATCTATTGTGATTCATAAAGGTTCGTATTGGAATCGTATGTCTTGTTGGGTGAATCTGACGATTCAGTGTGGTAAATTAATAAATATAATAGTAAATCTTGGTATAATAAATCGTTCAAAGCCGGCTTATGAATGATAGACTACTATCCCCAAAATCAAGATGCTTTGTCATAATAAAGATGTGAATCGTGTAAAATTTTGCGCGTGATAAAACATGAAAGCGATTGACGATAATCAGGTACTCTATAATATATTATGCCGTTTGAGTTTTTGTAGCTCAAAATTCAGAAAAATGACCTTAATTTTGGCATACCTAATATAATGCTCTGAGATGGCTATGGTAGTTAAAAATATACCTAAAGACATTGCCTCCAGCATTTTCATGACTACGAGGGATAGGGTGTCTGAAAATTCGTTGAAAAGTGGGGATTTTCTCAACAATTCCCAAATTTGGCACCAAATTCAAAATATCCCCCGTAAGACAAGTTTTTACCTCTTTGGGATCTTAATTCTTTATTTTTTACTTCGTGACTGGTCAACAGAAAATATCGTGGTGATTTGGTAATTTCAACGAATGATAGGTAAAATAATCTATGCAGGTGTTGTACTAATGATATGTAATTTTCAGCAAACAGAAATCGACAAGTGGAGGAAGCCAATGTCTTCATTCAAAAACATCGATGATCTCGAAAAGGTAAGATATTCCATACTTGAGATGGCCGGTTATAAATCAATTCTTGCCTAATCATAAGAAAAGAAATTTAAATTGCTGCTGGCTACTTTCACCAATCAAAATTTTACTTTATCAATACAGTAAGTTGGTTGCACCGATTGATTGAATGGATCGATTGAAAAACGCACACAAGTCATGCTCGTGCACGTGCGGCTTATTGCGCGAACTCTATTGCAAAAATTATTAATGTTACATTTTACAATAACGTCCGCGTAAAGTTGCACGTTTGCACGACCACTTTTGAGTGTTTTTTAAACTTTTTTATCGATCGATATAGAAACAGTTTATGATTTTGTCTCTTCATGATAGATAATTAGAAATGATGCTTTTCTTGGCCAAACGAACCGAAATAAAGCTGAAATGGCTTAAAATAGCGTTGCCTTCCCCTATGCTATTATAGTATTATTGGTCCTGTCCATATTTTATGATCTCACACTCGTGGCCTCATTATCCATCCAAGATATTTAGCAGTTCTATGAGTACAATAGAATAATGAGCTGCGGATCCCGATTATTTTCCCTGAAGAAGATCTGTTATTATAATTTTGAATTATAATTCTTAGCTTCGGCCCCTTAAAGAGGCTTTAGGTTCCGCGGAAGACGAAGCATTGAACCTTTAATAAACCCCACGATTATTCCTCATTTTCCTATTGGCTCTGCCCCGGTAGAAGGATGTGTGACCTAAGACTCGTTAGCATTTCTTTGCCGATAATTTGCTCCAGTTCATGCGCATATGCTTTGTTCTGGCTCTTTGTCACGCTCTCCCTGTCCCAACAGAGCCTTTTATAGGCTAAAAACAGTGGGATGCGCCTCAAACACCAGGTCATACAAGTCACTGAGATCACTTATTCAGTTACACTTCATGTTTCATTGAAATCACTAAACAGTATCAGGGTAGTTCAGGCATTAGTCATCAGACCTTTAAAAATCGCATCAGACCTCCCTAATGTCGCAATACGCTTCAGACCTTCAGTCAACAGACATTCCTAATGCCACATCAGACCTTCCTAATATCGCATCCGTCTTCATACCTTCCTAATGTCGCACCAGACCTTCCTAATACTCTAATATTGCATCCTTCTTCATACCTTCCTAATGTCACACCAGACCCACCTAATATTGCATCCTTTTTCCTACCTTCCTAATGCCACATCAGACCTTCCTAATATTGCATCCTTCTTCATACCTTCCTAATGTCACACCAGACCCACCTAATATTGCATCCTTTTTCCTACCTTCCTAATGCCACATCAGACCTTCCTAATATCGCATCCTTCTTCCTACCTTCCTAATGTCACATCAGAACCTCCTAATATCGCATGACGCTTCAGACCTTCCTAATGCCGCATCAGACCTTCCTAATGTCGCATGACGCTTCAGACCTTCCTAATGCCGCATCAGACCTTCCTAATGTCGAATCAGACATTCCTTGGGTATTTCTGACTTATGTGAAATGCATCTGATGTACGATTGTTTTAACTGTATTTTGTGTTTTTTCTCATAGAAACCGATGCTTTTCTACATCCTGTGGAACAAATTGCTTCTGTCATACCACAAGACTTTCTTCATAATCTGCGTTTTAGTAGGAAAAGTAAAAGCCCGTTGATAGTGTGGCAAGGCGTAGGCAAGGGCTATTTTTATTGAATATTTTGTGTGAGTACTGCAGAAATTATTTTATCTGCTGACTTGCGTATGGAAATATAATGAAAACACGAAAGAGATGCACTGGAGAATATATGAACTGCTGATTTCTAATACGTAATACTCTAACGACTTAACATGACCAAACACAATGATAAAGTCCTTAAACTTAGCAGGAACTGCTGTTGAGTAGGCCCGTATCTTATTATGAATATTGAATTTCCTACCTACTCCCACACCATGGCTAACATATTGTCATCTTTTATGAGAGAGCTCCAATTATTGTGGATAATTATATGCATCGAAATTTGGTAGCTGCAGCGTCTGATCTTAGCAGTGACTGAATCTAGTTATCTGAGGCATTCAGTCACAGCTGAAAAATTCACTTATTCATCCTAAATACCATCATGCCAGCTAGCCCCCCAGTTGTAACCTAAATCGATCTATTCTTTTTTGGAAATTAGGAATTTAGAATATCTTCCCCGGCAATCAAAGCCCAAAACATACAAGTCTCCCAGTCGTATTCACTCATTTCGGTGAGTGATCTGTCAAGGAACCTAGTGTTTTGCGGTGCCTTCCTGTTGAAAATATAGACGCACATCTTTCTACAACACCAAACCTCCTCAGCTGTTGAAAATATAGACGCGTATCTTTCTACAACGCCAAACCTCCTCAGCTCCTCCACCACACCGCATACAATGAACTAAGAGTGGCTCCTGAGGAACACCCTGTCTTGCTAACCGAACCTGTCTTTCCTGATCTTACAGCCCGGGAGAAAATAACTCAGGCTTGCTTCGAAACCTTCGATGTCAAGCAATTGTGAGTGTTGTAACAGATAGATAGTTGTGCGATAAGTATCATGGCATCATGTGGGATAACGTTATCATGACATCTTGTGAGTTTAGAGTTGATGGCATCATGTGAGTTTAGAGTTCATAGCATTGTGTGAATTTAGAGTTGATGACATCATGTGAGTTTATAGTATCATGACATCTTGTGAACTTAGAGTTCATGGCATCATTATTCGCATGTGACCTTAGAGTATCATGGCATTGCGTGATTTGAACCCAGTGAAGTGATTTGGCATTGATATTTATTCAACAAGATCGAAAAATCAAAAGCGGATGTTTCAATATTTTCTTTGCGAACCTCTCGAACGATGTAAAGAAAATAATACCGAAAATAATTTTTCTAGCCCTTGAATTCTTGTAAATTTCCCCGAAAAAAAGAAAAATTACTATCAATTAATATCAATGAATGTAATCGTATGGAGAATAGAAAAATAATATGAATTTAACTTGGTTCATTGTCAAACAGTGTCGCGTAAATTGAGCGTGCAGTTGTGATAAATGTTACCGTGAAATGTGTGAGTGTGTGCATCGGAAATTGTAAGTTTTCTTGTTGTTTTTAAAATCATTCCGCACATGCACCATCGCAGGTGTTTTGGTATGTGTTTCATAACTATCACTGTGGTAAATGCCCGGATGAATATGCATTCCTGATAACAGAGCCACTCTTTGTCTCCTTCAAAGATAGAGAGGAGTTAACCAAGTTATTCCTGGAAAACTTCAAAGTTCAGAAACTGTGAGTTTGAAATGTTTGTAGTTATGAACTCACGGGTATATGCTTCGTGTGTGTGCCAGAATTGCTCTGGAAATTATCTTGAGGAAAACAACTTGCAATCCATCTTCACTTTTTGGGCTCTTACTAAAATTTCTTCTTTTTCGCATGACTGGGACATGATGCCATGATATTTTGTTCATTTCGAACGATGAAATTGACTTTTTAGTTTTTATCATCATATTGATCTTCTAAGTTGCAACCGATCACGGCTAACGTAACCCCTCGGTCATCATCCAACCTTCGACAACATTTTGATTTCAATACTTACTGCCTACCCCTTCTGTCTCATAACCCTTATCTCTCCAGGATGTTGACACTCCTTCACCCTAACTTATCCTCACCCTCATCTCTCCTGGATGTTGATCCCCTCTAATCATACTCCTCTCTACCCCCAGGATGTTTGCTCCGCAAGAGTACCTAGCTGCACTCGGTTACGGGTTAGAGACCTGTCTGGTAGTCAACTGCAGTAATACCTCCACCTCCATTGTACCTATCTGGAAATGTAAGTGTGGGACAGGCCCGTAGCCAGGGGAGGGCCGTGGGGACTGCCCCCCTCAGGACACTGGTAACCTCCCAAAATTTTACTTTATTTTAGCGGATATCGTAAAATTTATTTAAGGAGGATACTATGAAGTTTTCGTGTGTGTAAACGAACGCGTGAATGATAAACTTGATATCCACCCAAAAAACAGTCTAGAACACCCCATTTTTCAAATCTTCTCCGGGGGCCGTTCCCAATACCCATGCAGTACTTTGCTACCTATCTAAGCAGGGCCTTACCCGAGAAAATCCTGGTTACGAGCCTGGTGTGGGAGTTATGTAGTGTAAAAGATGGAATGGTATCAAAGTACAACTTCAATAATAAAAAATGCAAGTCAATCTAGCGCGTTTGTGGATCAAGAGTTCTAAATAAACCGGTACTGTAGTTAATATACGACACTACTCTCTCACCGCTGTACCAGAAATATTATAGAAATGCTAAATATTATGTAGATCAATAGCCTGAGCTTTAATAATGGTGAGGTACAGTATACCTCACCATTATTTAGGCTCAGGTTATTAATCTGCATAATTTTTAGCATTTCTATAATATTTCTTGCTAAAACGGTTTTCATGTACACTGCTCCATCTAGCCTGACTAACAGTCTGTTGTAGCAAAATGACCTTACGACTTAATAAAAACCAGCAGTTGCAATGTATACAGTAAAATATACAGCAAAATATTATATGCCATATTCTTGGATTAAAGACAATTCTTTTGCGAATTCTTCGTAAGAATCGTGGGTTCATAACGTTAGCTGTTACATCAAAAGAATAAGTGTTTAAATAATCAATGGTTCCTGAGCAGGAATTTTTCAAATCCCTATAACGGTCAAAGATCAGTACCCTAATACCGCTTAGACCTCAGTACCCTATTCTCAGCTAACATCATGCGACACAACGCAGTAGTGCTGCCCGTTGGTGGACAAGACGTAACACGGGCTCTGAAACTGATGATAGAGGCTGACGAGACCATACAGACGTACAACAAGACCTTCGACATCAAGGAGGATATTGTCGATGAGATCAAGGTACTGCTTATTCACAGTTATTAATCAGATTTATCTTAATCTGGATTTGTGTTGAGGAACACACAGTTTTTTGACACAATCAACAATAGCTGCTGAAATGCTCTACGTATAATATACAGGTAATTAGATGAAGGCACGGATGAATGCATTTCAAATGGACCTGAAACCCTGTTATCTCAGATTAAGCTATCCTACGTTGCACCAGAATACCGAAAAGAACTACAAAAACAACCAAAGAAGGAAGAATATGAGCTACCTGATGGTAAGAAGTGAACATATCGTTGACATTTTAAATGAGTTCCTTGATAATGTCCTGACAAGACCTAATTCAAAATATACACCCGATCGATTTCAACTGTTATTCACCTCAAAGACAATCGAAAGTTTATTGCTTTTTATCGTTTTTATCGATGTTTATAATACATAGAAATTTGTAAACAGCTAGATCGGGTCGATATTGGTTTCTGCCCTCACCCTACGGGCTGCGGGTATTAACTGGAAAGAAAATTGACACTATAGCTGTAGGTCCATGTATGATATCAACTTATATAATTCGCTAATGGTCGAGTACATTTTGCCTTGGACTTCTTTAAAATTGATAAGTGATAAGCACGGAAGCACGGGGTGGATTGCAGATACTATCTTAACAGAGGCTACCTTATTACAGGAAATTAAGAACTCCGAAAATTAAGAAGGCACATTATTACGCAGCACCAAATTAAGCATTTTTAGCGACCCCAGTGCTTAATTTTATGCTACTTAATTTAATGCTTTCTTAATTTCCTGCTCCTAATTGATTTTAGATAAATTTAGGCAGAAAAAAATAAGACCATTTTCATTTAATAAGTAACAAAATTTTGTTATTAAGTAAAATATTAATGATCCATTGGGCTTCTTAAGTTCTCAATCACAAATTTTAGTGTTTGAGAACGGATCTAGTAGCTAGTCTACTGATGGATTCCTACACTCAACACTGAACACTCCTGAATCGCTCTGAGAATACCAGCTCCTTCCACCCATTGATTATTATCTTCCTTCCTTCTTCTGTTTTAAAGAAATCATGGAGATTACTTGGAGATTACTCGTACGTATAAGGGCTTGAGCTTACTTATAATACAATATCCATGGTACGAGGTGTGTTGAAGTTTAATCCATGGTAGGAATATTGGCAACGATTTCTGCAAGAGAATTTGAAAATATGTCGAAAATTCCTTTGCTCAAAAAACTTCAGAGATTTGTTCACAGTCAGATCTAGAAGTGAGTGAAATTCTTTGAGATTTCGACTATCACGATGTGAGGTGATGAAGCAAGCTGACTATCCTTAATCGATAACTGGTGTATCACTTCTGCATCATATTTCTTTCTCTGATTATCTCATGACACGGTTGAAAATGTGCGGTTCACGTTTTAATTTGATTCTAAAATAAATTAAGAACGCATTTAATGTTGGACCATTTAATCAAGAAAGCACATTAATACGTTACATCAAATTAAGCATTTTTTGCGGCTGGAGTGCTTAATTTTCTGCTTACTTAATTTCCTGTAATAAGGTATTACATTATCTATCACACAGGCCAAAAGATAACACTTGGCAAAGCTCTCTTCCAATGCACCGAATGTCTCTTCGAACCAAAGCGCTTTGGAATCGACTCACCAGGTATGTGGGAACACAAATAGCCACCATTTAAGAAGTGGTGTGCCGAACTTTACTGTCGATCAAGACTTCTGTAATGATGACAACCTAACGACATCACTATGGAAACTGAAATCCTGGTTGACTAGGGACCTCGACTCTCGTAAACACTAAATACCCCTTCCCTTATCTTATAACGCAATGCTGGGGTTTATGCGAATATGCGGGGGCGATAATGCAAAGTGCCTCGTTTACTATTGCCTATTCACGATTTGCATTCGCTGTTATAATTTCGCATATTTATTTGAAACCTCATCTTGCACTTATGCTATGAAAACGCTTACATAGACGACTATGGGGGCACGCTGGAGAGAAATTAGAAATTCATTTCATGATATGAAACAAGCATAATCCTAGGAGTGAGTCTACTGGTATGGTTCCCCCTCCCCCAGAATTTTCGTGTCGAGGCTCTTACTTTCTTACTTCTTAGCCTCTCCGATGCTAATAACTGTTAATAACCATCATTAAAGTAATTTCAGTAAAAAGGTCGCTCTTGTACGGCTATTCGGTTCTTCCGGTTTAGTTCTTATGAATTATTGTCAATATATAACGGTGTGTTGATCATTTACCATCCTAGGCTGTGTTGATGGTATTATTCTCGTTATCGAATCGATGGAAGAACGCCACAGAGCTCCCCTTCTAAACGACGAACAACCGGTCTACATTATCGTGACGGGATCCTCAACGATGTTCCCGGGTAAGTCAAGTAATTAGTTATTTCGGTCGTGGGTGTCACGGGATCGTACGTCCTAATTAGGGTCACATGATTACCAAATTAGACTTCATGAGACTATGCGACTACTCGATTTTGTCATCACAATTCTCCAGAAGTGGACGGAAAGCTCACCGTTTTAACGCACACTTTCAGTGATTTAGGAAACATAACCTCACCTTTATCGGGGAATTAGAACTCACGGTTATGTCGGTTATTCGACTCTCCACAAAAAACATATGCACATCCACAACCAAGTTTTAGGAATGAAATAAACTCATCATTTTTACCTTAATAAATTTAGTGGAGTTTGCGTTTTCTATCGTCGGCAAAATATTTATAGCCTATCCGCCATAACAATGTTTTTATTTGACCAATATCTGGTGATGAACTGCAGCTTTGGGTAGACTTTAACTTTGCTCGATTTATTTGAATTGTGCCAGCTTGGGATCACGTGAACCAAATATTTGATCAGACCTGGGGCAGTATTGCCACAAATTGAACAAACTGTTGACTTGAAACACCCGGATCATATAGAGTGTCGCCTGCACTTCGCATGAACTGGAAGTTTCAAGTCTGTTCTGTAGGAGTTTATGCTTTCATATGCGCCAGGTCACTTCAAAGATTTCGGTTACGTGACCTGAAGCCGGCACTATTCAAATGCGTTGAGTTCATTGATACGCCTATAGGATTCACTGACCGTATCCGGACCGACCTGAAGCGGCACTTTGATTGTTTTCCCCGAGTAAGGATAAACGTGCGTGCTGCACCGGAGAGGAAATCAATGTCCTGGATTGGAGGCTCGATTTGGTCATCTTTAGACCAGAAAAACAAGGGATGCTGGCTTTCTAAGGAGGAATACGATGAATACGGACCAAGTGCCATCCATTCAAAGTGCATGTGACAGCGAACTGTACATTTTATCAGTGAAAAATGGGACATTTCAAAGCACTTCTGTGGGGGTCTGGCTTTGCGGAGACTAAAAGTTTGCAAAATGGCATCGTATGCATCAATGCGTTCTATAATGCTTGGAAACAGATGGTAATGCATTTAAAATGAAGTGTAAAACTAAAATGAGTTTGCATTACTTGATTCAAAATACCTAAAACAAAGAAAATACGGTTGATTATACCTGCAGAGGTACAATTGAACGAATTTTCGGTGCGTTTGGTAGTTCGCCTGAAGCAAAGCTATACAATATTCGAACTATACTAGAATGCCTGGAATGGTGGCCATGATACCATTCAAAACCTTATCCTTCCGTGTTATTGGACACCATGATCTCTTCTATACCATTGGAGCTTTTGGTAGTGGTTATAGAGGTGCAAGCTGTCAAGATAGCTAGAGAATTGGTTTTATGTTCAGCTAATGTTTTATCGATATGGTTTAATTATTGTTTTAGGGCTTTTTAAATTTTTTCCCTCCCCATTGGCCTTTTTGTGAATACAAAAAGGCAAATGAGAGGGTTAGCAGAGATCGTGTTTGGGAAGGTGAGAAATAGGATATGTGCATAGCAGGTCCAGATTTGCAATACAACTACTGTAATTTCTGGAAAGTGCCCGGAAAGTCCGAGGGAGATATGTCCACAAAATTTGAGGGAGATGTCCACAAATTTGAGGGAGATGTCCACATATTTGAGGGAGATTTCGTCAACAATGGTACCATCAGGTGGAGTCGCGTAGCAACCTTAATTGCGCGCGCAGTTGCGCGCAATTCACTCCGCAAGATCAGGATGGATGTACATATCGAACAGTTTTGTGCGCGGCGCTGCGGCTCATCATCATGCGTTGCGCGCTCATGTTAAGCTTTAGTTAGCCTATAAAATTTTAGCGAAAATTCAAGCGCCGAGTCAACACTTTACCAATGTTTGAAATTCCAGCAATTTTGAACAATTTACGGTGGAAAAACAAATTACTGTATCATGAAATTCGTAGGATGTTACCCTACCCACGCGCGCGGCGCAACGTTCCACATTTGGACGTCACTTTTGATAGCCATCCAGTCAGAAGAAATAGACGTAGACGGGCAACGTCCGTCGACATGAAATTGAATCATCAATGCTATAGTAATAGTTGCTTGCGTGAAAACCATGACAAACTACGGAGTTTATGAAATAAATAACTTCGTGAAATAATGCAATTGCGTTGTTAAAAAGCTCATCAACGTGGATCGTCGGATCGAAGCTGCCCATGTCCCACATGCATTTAGAATTGCATTGCGCGTTTCTATTAATATTTTCTTCAAGCTCGGGGGAGGGAAATTAAGCGCCCGCAAATGGGTAACGGGCGCAATTCTTGTTTATGAACACTAGGTATCATGAATTTGATGGATGCCGATGATGCAAATTCTTTTTGACAATAACTTGCAGTTAACGTCGGTGATTGACCACAGCATTTTTAGAAATACTATTGATGATGTGTGAAAACTGAAACTGAATATAATTTTGTAGATAAATTAATTGATATTTTGTAAATTGTTTAAAATGTATATTTTGAATCTTACTATCATCTACATCTTATATGTTTTGTCATTACTCGCCTACTATTGTAGTATTATATCCATTATGCAATGCAAGGATTTCAATTTTAATTAATGGAAGCTTACCAATGTGAGACGACTACGGTTTGACGACTGGTCGTCCATTGACTATTAAAATATGAGATCAAAAGCTTATGCTCTGGGTCATTGATTTTATTGTTAACTAATTATTAAAGACTAAAAAAGTCACAAACTTATGACCATGTTATATTCCATCCAAGATGACTGTACCCCACCCTCCCGACTGCATAGATCAATGACAAACAACTGAACTATATTACTATAATATTTATCGTTTAAATTTTAATGGCTTATTATAAAATGGTATGTGATCACGAAGGGAAAGTATTTGTTGCCTGAGTCTTTTTTGTGCAATATTCAGTGAATATTGCACTGGTGGTTCAGTGGCCCCAAACACAAAATATAAATCAAGTATTCAGACTGATTTGGCACAAAACGTGTTTTCTGAAAATCCCTAATATTCACTGACCACCTCCCCGCCACGCGTGGGGAGGTGGCAGCTTCCATCGCGGAGACCAGTGCTGGGACTCACTTGGCTGCGCCCTTTAACTAGGTGTCAGATGATAGCATCTGTATAGGTGCCAATTGAATCGGGGGCGCCCCTCCGGAGATTGACTACCAGTACCTTGGTCCCTGTGGTATGTGGCCGCATGGGCCCTATCCTGCGACCATCGAGTTGCCTGGGTCGTATTGCATTATGCTATCATTCTATTGATGGGACATGAGGATTACCATATTGCCTTCAATCTCCTCTTCCTTCCTCTGATAATTCTTTCCTCTTTCCTCCCTTCCTCAACCCAGCAACCCTCTGTCTTTTCTCATTCGCACCTTTTCTGATCCCCAGATCCCCTCCTCATTGACTTGCTGTTCTGTCCTTCCACCTCTTCACTCCAGAATCTCCCTCTCCATTTTTGTTTTTCCTTCTGGTCTTCTTTACCAATCACCTCTCTGCCAACACCTCCCATCACGCCTGATCCTCTTCCACCTCACTTCCCTCAATAAGAAAGTGAGAACTGCAACTCTCTTATTTCTCCTCTTTTTCCTAGACGTTAGAAGAACTCTTCTCCCCTTCTTTCGCCTCTCCCCTCAAACACCCCTCCAATTCCTCCACTCCTCTCCATAAACTTCTAGTTTCTATACTTCAAGCAACAGCTACTCTCCTTCTTCTATCACCCCCAATAACAATGAATAGCTCGTGTCTAGACTCCGGCCAATTTGATAAGATTTGACTCAACCCCACCCACGCTATCTACATTATTTTAGTCTTCATTTTGTGCTTAATTGCATACGTTTTGTGTAATGAACGAAATGACATGCAGTCGCTTTATCAGCCTGTGATTAGGACAAATTAATCACGCGTATGTCGCCAATGTCATGTATTTTATTGTTTCTGACTAATTTAGTCGTACTGAAAATACCATGCGTAAAACTCGATGTCAATGATAGTTGTACTGTTTCAGTTTGGATACAAATCACGGGCGCTGTGATTCAAGTGAAAACTATTTCTCGAGCTGAAATCAAAATTAACGAAAAATTAAATATGTTTACACTATACAGTACCAAAAAATAAAATGATTAACAGCAGGATATATGTTGTAGAAATGAATAAATGAATAAAGATAAGAAAATAAGACACGAGTAGGTACCTAATAGTAATATCAAATTCATGTCGAACATTATTTGGGCGGAAATAATTATATGGGTACTGGGCGGAAATGATTCTATGGGCGGATAATGATATGATTATGTGGGAAGACGCCGGACATGATTATTTGGGCGGACATTATTATTTGGGCGGACATATAAATCAAGGGCGCTTGGAGAAGTTTAAAACTTGATAAATTTTGAAGTACTCGATTTTTCCCTGAAATTCTTCTACTGATCCAAAGCTGGAAGTAAGAATAGTCTAGAAATTCAAATGCATAATAATTGGACCTAAAGGCTTTAGTTTAACTTTTTAAAATCAAAAATGTTTCAATGGACTTGAAAAGTTGAAAATGGGCAAAAATTAGATGTAAATGGTCGAAAATTATGAAAGCAGAAATGATCGAGTATTGATCGTGTATTGTGTGCAAGAAGGCTTCCAGTTTCACTCCTATAAGCGACCAACTCTCATGTCATACCCGAGCAAATAAAATTGTCCGATATACCGAATTGTAAGCTGAGGACCTAATCTCATTCCTACCATTATTTGAAGAGGAATGGAAATAGACCAGCAGTGGTACTATACTATCAGTACCATGACTCCCCTCTAAATGACACATGCATCGGGTGAAGTATATTCTATGAATAATAATATGCTAAGCCTTGAAATCTATCACAACTCCTAAATACTTAAATAAAATTAAAACAACAAATTATTGTTCAAATATTCAATCGTACAAATAATGATCTATGATTTATCATGACATATATATGAAGCTATTTAGGGTGGCCATATGTATAATGATCACGTTCAACAACACGTCCTGAAAATATTATATATCAGTAATATTCAAAATTGTAGAGCATGATATTATGATCTTAATCATATACTCATATATTTAATTTTACTATTTAATTATGATAATATTATTAGGAATATGGTTTGAGAGCATATCAAGTTATGTTAGTATATTATTCCAACTATATATGAGTTAGTATATTATTCCAACTTATTGAGACGTTCATCTTAAATGAAAAGTACCTTATTACAGGAAATTAAGTATAGATATTCCACTGTAAACGAGGGCCGTTAGGCCCGAGTTTACAGTGGAATATCGTACATATCTCCCTGCATAATTGATAGAAAATTATCTGACGGTTTGAACCCTGTAAATTATGTGAACCAATTCCAAGTGGTTTTTGAGAAAATCGCATCTAAAGTTTGATTGGCTCTTACACTGCAACGTGACTCATAAATACGCAGTAACATTGGCTTTCGCATAACACGGGGGTATCAGGTGTCTCTATATGACCAAGTCACGTTGCCACATGGTTGGTACAAGTATCAACTACTAGCCTTTACACCCGCTCATATTTAATTTATCCGGCGAAATGACGTCATTAACATGGTAACATGCTGCCAAACTGTCGAATCTAGCCGCCTATTATTCACAGCAGGTGTATATATTAGCACCAGTTGGTAGAGGAAAGCTCAGTGATACTTTTGCTTGACTTGCAATTTGTTTCAAACTCCTTACTTTCTTAGTACTGTTATATACCGGTTAAATTGGATGCAGCCATAAAAACAATTAAGTTTCATCATATAAAACTTATTAAACTTATACCTACAGCACTCTATAGTTTTAATAAAGTAATAACGCAGGATCATATCACTTTTTTACACTTCATATTACTTTTTTACACTTTCCGAAATATTTCTAAAATTTGGTGTGCACTCTAAATATGTATTTACCACATTAAAATTATTGTATAATTAGATTAATGTATCTAATAAGCAGTTTGTAAACTTTGGTTTGCGATATAATTATAGCTCTCGATACACTCGTACAGTTAAGTGAGTAGGAACTCCATACTCAACTGGCTCGATGCCAAGCAGGCAGTATTTTCAGATATTCCTCATTCAGGCGCTCCTCCTTATGACTCTCAAGATAATCTAATTACATGAAACGAAGGCACGTGGTATAATTACAAAGCTCTGATTCATGGTCACCATGACACGTGACTACGGGTCACGTGTATGGTGTCGCAATCAGCTTCCTATGCAGGGAGATATGTTTACATATAATTAAGTCGGAGGGCCATAATTTCAACCACTACATCTTAATTTTGAGGACTAATTTTTCAAGTGTTTGAACATAATAAGTTCGAAAAACATTGATTTTTTTCAATTATTTATTATTCAGTATTGATTAGAAATTAAAATTTGACTTTGGAATAACACTCCATCATGCTGGTTCAAACCTTCATACCTGAATTTTTCAATGTTTTCAAGAATCAAGGCCATTATGTAATCAATATTATGTGGTGTTTTAGAAACATTTCTTCGAAAAGATTACATGTAAATTGAGATTCTCATGATGGGATTATTCTAAGGTTATTTTGCAGTACAAAATTCCACGCGGTAATTAATTGTGTTAAGTGGTAATTGAATTTCTATCAGCAAATGCAAATCATTCGTAACATGGGTATGTAAAGCTTGTGACGGCTACTGTGATAATTTGGCTGCATGTATTTAAGAATGCATCAAATTTGGTGTAATTAAGCCCCCAGGGCCTCAAAGGGCGCTTTGACTTTCATGTAACACATGTAGGTCAACCTGTAATGTCACTAAAAAGCCTGAGCTGAGTTCAAAGTGATCTTTTGAAATGCTTTAAAAAGAAAATAACAACTACTGTTTGTCTTGAATAACTGGATACAAATCATGTTTTCTTGTATTTTTTCCTATCTTCTAAGATTAAGTTTGATATTGACAACATACTAGGAATGGGTTGTGAAGTCAGTACAAAACGTCCACGCGGATGATGTCAGAGTTGATTTCAGCACTGTATTGCATGGGTGTAAAGCTTGTGATGGTTGAATAGAATATGGGAAATCCACTCTAACAGTTATCATGCTGTATTAACATTTCTTATTTACACCTGATTTTACCGAAAAAAATTACAATTCATGTTACTACAACTGGATTTCAAATATTCTCAGGCGAACGGGCTTCGAGTTAAATAATATTATAAACGATAAAAAAGTTACTATTCCGCCCGTAAGCTATTTCAAACTCTAAATTTAAATAATATTATAGTATTACTATTACTATTAGTCGAAATTTATTGATTTAAGTCTAACAACAGTCTTTTCTTACAACTCCAGTTAATGTTATTCTCAATCTGGCACCAGATTTTGAATCTATTTACTCTTTTGTTTCACAGGAATTCATTGAAGAATGAAGGCGATGATCCATGCCCTCTGGCGGCTGATCCCTATACCCTGGATTATAGTGCTAATCGCAATTACAATACTGTCCGACGGACAGTGTCCGTGAACGAATTCAATCCTGATTATGAATCATGAAGATAGAGAACAAAGATGATGCTCCTCTATGGTTGTAAAAGGTAAGATTATACAATTCCCCATATGAAAACTTGTTCATAGAGCCAGGATACTCAGTAGAACCCATGATGACATGATTTGGGAAGGGGGGGGGGGGGTAAATAGGTTTGCTTGGGTGGGAATTTCAAAATTTCATACAGAGCCCAGTGGGGGGGGGCTGTGAGCATCTAGATCTCAGGTGTGAGTAATATGGCATGAACGGATCAAATATTCACTGTTATTGTTAATATGTTATTGGCCTAAAAATAATGTCGTAGCCAATAGTTCACAAGTACTAGTAGAGTATCAAAAAATCAAGGACAAAATTTGCCTTCCAGATGAGAGATTTTGCTAAGTGGAATTTGAAATTTTCAAAATCACTTTGACCGGGGGTGTACTAGCATTGATTTTTTTCAAAATTGCAATCCCCACCCCCCCTGGTTCCACAGAGTATCCCCTAAAAGACTAAAATATATATCATGATCATTACACGCCTGAATCCTATGCATCATGGAATTATAAATTTTAATCATAATCTTTATTCGTTCACGAATTCGTGAGCTTTTTAGTAATGATTATCGGGTTAGATTAGCGGGCGGATGACATTTTATGTTTCCCTAAGATTATGTTGTATGTTCGTTCGAAGAACTGCAGACTTGCTGATTCCGCGCACATAATAATATACGAAGCCCTGAATCTCAAAAAACTATGAAGTTGTTTTTTCTCCTCCTCACAAATCCATTACATATATACCCTGCCAATTATCATAAATTCGTGTTTCAAAACTTCAAAAGACAACACACGCATGTACAAAGAGTGACGAGTATAATGTATATATATATTCCGATCACCATTCACCACCATAAGATGTGTAGCGTATCAGCTAAAGGGAGCCACGTGATTCCTGACAACAAGTTAACGAGGGCACATAAACGATTGTCAGCCTCAAACCTGCTTATTTAATTGTTTCCCCGGCCTTTTAAGTTCTGAAAATGAGACTATTTTCTCAAAGATACCCTACTGATGTTCTGTTGACAATTTAAATATAGCAGCTCTTCTCGAGCAAGAGCCAGCATAGGTTTATAGTTGTAGTACAGTGCATCTGGGAGGGCTATGAAACACATACCCGTGCAGTTTTAGGAGGCCTAGTTACCTATCTAACGAAATTTAAAGTTACAGCTATTCAAATCAACCCAATTTAGTATTTCATCGACTTTAATTTATGTGGAAGAGGCATTAATTTAGTAGCATAAAGAAGGGATATATACGTTGGCTTTAGCAGGTGCTATTATTATTTGGGCTCCGGGGGTGTTTCAATAAAATTTAATTTTCTGTCGTCACTCGTCTATGTTATTGCTTTTTGGGAAACTTGAATTGGTATGTTACAGTTTGCAGCAGCGTGCGGTATAAAATTGCTGAATTGAGACTTCCTTATCCTTTGCCGATGTTATAAGATAAACTTTGCCTCTGAGCAGCTCTGCCCTGTCTGATATAAAGTATCCTTGCCCTAATGTCTGTCATGCTGCGAGCTGCGTTCTATAAAACGCATGGAACGCAATCACATATATAATAAAATGTTTTATCTGTTGTTTAGGAAAAGCATTTTATTATCAGATTATGCGTCGTTCCGTAACAAGAAAGTTGACATGTTTTTAGCTAGGTTAATCAGTGCCTTTCAATAAAATTCCTGTAAAACAGTTAACGGGGAATCACCTCTACGTCCGTACTATTGGTCGCGTGAGTCACGTGACTTTTCCGCTCTCCTGATTGGTGGACGTGGCGCTGCTTGAGGATGGAAGTCTGTATTTATTGGTCACCCAGCGCCCAAGTCCATGAGGCTGGATTATAATTGAGCGTGGTAGTTTAATGCCAAAACCTTTGAGCTGTGTATGCTTTGTAACATTTTAACTCGGCGGCAAAAATTGTTCCTAAAATTCATGATGACATCCCAAATTACAATTCCCACAGCCGCGCTTGCAACTCAAAGATATGGCAGTATGATAAACGACGTTGTGATGCGTCATAATGGTTAAATAATTTCTCTCGATGTCCGCACGAAAGTTTCATTTTAAAATATCGCTCTGTATGTCATGGCATGGGTGCAGTACTATATATATTTTGACCTAAATTGCCTTATTAATTTTCTTTATTGGCCTAATTTATACTTGCTGTCTTGTTCAGGAGGACTTTCAATTTAGTACCATATTACCAAATAATTTACCAGCTACTTGTTGGTTTTTCTAGGCACACCAAGACATCTGCTTAGTGTTTCCTCTGCCTGCAATTCTTTGGATTGTTCAGGGCAACCTCCGGTATAGCTGCACGTTGTCTAATCGCACTCATAGATAATTTCTTTGCTGTTATAGTCGCAGCGATTTGTTCCATGTTTTGCGACTCTATATACCAGTTCACTCTGAAACCAGTTTAATCTGCTATTCTTGCACCAAATCTTCCAATTGATCACCAATCAAAAACTAATTTTCTGTCTATGATCATCTAAAGAAGAATTTTCCTCGTTTAGGCATTATATGTCCCCTTGTTGCGATATATGCAGATTTCCGCAGGATGAATTTTACAATTTTCGTTATTTACCTGAGCCCTTTTCGCATCTGAGCTTTGTTCTAACTCGATATTATCTTTGTCGACAAAGTTGATAACTAACTAAAGTTGATAACTAACTACGATCAAGTTTATAACTAACGTTTTGCACTGAAAACTGCACTCCATATTGATATTACCGTACTTTTTGCTGCCACGTCTTGGTTTTCTAGTGAAATCACACGAGTAACCTTTTCGAGGGAAATCACAGTACGAGTCAAATATTAAATTAAACGCAGCCAAGCTGCTTTTAAAAGTGCTAAAATTCTATTTTATGGTTTTATTTTATGGTTTACCTGACATGATAGTGTCCCACGATCTTATAGGGATCCAATTACGTAACCCTATGAAAAGTGGATGACCATTTTATTTAAGGAGAGCCTGCTTATCCCCTCGAGTGTTTGTAATTGTACGTGATATCTCGGGTAGTTGTGTTTACTTGTAAGGGCACCGTTTGAATGAGAATTAAAACGGCCGTTCCCTTTAGAAAATCTGTCCAAAAGCACCAAACCTTTTCATCGAAGAATGATCAAATGGTTTCTTTCAAAATTCACCAGACTGTCAATATTTTGACTTTATTCCCATGTTATTGCTGCACAACTGATCATAAGCAGTTTCTCAGTTTACTAAGCAAGTTTAATGAAATTAAATTCTGGTATCTTATTAGGACAACCATCTCTGTTGTAATATCTTCGTTCAAAGTAAGAAATTTAATGATTGAATATAAAGACCCTTCCAGTTACCAGGTTTAAAATTTTAAAACATAATCTAGAGCTTCTTATGAAAGGGATCTTAGAATTAATTTACGAGCGATATTCATATTTTAGGCAAAATTTGTGGATTTTTATAAAAGCTTCATTTTTTGCAATATTTCTGTATTTAAAAAAAGTGCGAAAAAATTCCCCATATTCCCCGAAATTCCAGACATCACAAGCATAATATAATAATGGCCTAATATTTAAGTTTAAATATCTGTCATGGCAAAAACATGACAGTTGTTTACCTAAACTGTTTAAAGCCGCATTATTAAGCTAGGTTAAATACTCAAATAAAATCATGAATAAGAAATTGCTGGGGCCGCACACTGTTGTTTGTTGGATCCGTTTTGAGAAAATTCAGTAGTTAAGATTTAACCATCGTGGTAGATAAGTAATTGTCAATTGACACAGTCGATTCGAATTTTGTGCGAAAATAATTAGTTCAATACTCAAAATAAATGATGTATAAGATACTATGGGAAAAACTGAGTCTAAAATAGCAGTATAAGATATTGTGTAGACGAAAAACATCTGATAGCTGCTGATGCGTAGAATTGTCTCCCAGATATCATGTTGGTATAGCTGCTTAGTTCTTAAGTGCCTTACCACCTGAAAAATAAAAGGTTTTTGAAATTTTAACAGTTAAGTGGATTCTATTTTCCCGCTGAATTTGTTTCGTAATCATGAATAACGTTTTTACGGGAATAAGAAATTTGAAACCGAATTATTATTGGTGAAAGTTCAGAACTCCCAACTGAAATTTTTTAATGATCTCAAAAGTCAACCCATCGGCATCATTACTGAAATGATTTATAAACTTGATTTTGCTATAGTGACCTAACTTTTGTTTTTGCTGTTCTTACTTATAACCTACATTTCGTTGCAGTGCCACATTTATGTCTGAATTTGTAATCATGACGATCATCCTAAAAGCTGAAAGGCCCACTACATTCGTATTGCAATTTTTGGAGACCATTCTTCGGAAAACGCACCTGATCTTGTGCCAGCATACTGCCAAGTAGACAATTCAATCCATGTCAATCAATAAGGCAAAAGTTAGGGTATTTCACAGGATTCGCTCTGCACCTTCTGGTAATAATGTTGCAAGGTAGACGCCTCTTGTTGAAATATCGAGGAAGTCGCCACATAGGTCCAGGGTTGCCTGGAAGGCGGAAGTTTAGACTTTAGGCACTGTCCTTGGTTATAGGAGGGTACGCCGCGTTGGGTATAAGGGTATAGTTGCGTGGGGCCATGTTTGGGCTTTGGGGCAAAAATTGGCATGGTTTGACAATATTGACGATATGGTGTCCATTGTCCCAGACAGCGTTGTGCACTTTGCACATGGCAGTCTATATAGGTAATCCATTACCATTACCCATGAAGTAGCCAACTACTATAGGCGCAGAATGGGTGACATTAGGGCATGGAACATCCGTTATATTGAAAATCTAATTACTGATTAAACGATTTTTAGGATGATCCAATTACCGCATACAAAGTAATTCCATTAAATTTGTCTCGATACAGAGCTCACTTAAATGAAATTATTTGTTTTCCTTGAAACACATATTTTATTCGAAAATGCTCGTCATTAGTAAATATTTGGTAGGATTGTTACTAGTGAGATGGTGGTAGGTATTCATCAGAAGACAGCCTTTGCTCCACACAATTTCTAGCTTATTCTCTTTTGCTAATTGTTAAATTAGTTAATTTGTGTCTGTAATTAATTAATCGATAATGAACCATTGAATTTTTGCCCCCAACTGGAACTAGAAGGTCTCTTATCTTGGATACCTCAATTGTTTAGCATGTGCTCATTTTTGCTGTCCTCACTAATGCTATCAGTTTTTTGTTTGATGGAATTGAGAGTTTCTTTCAATTCATTACCTTCAATTTTCAGTGTTGTTTTTGATCAAGGATCTGACGGATGACCGAATCTTGAGCTCTATAATTTGCCATACTTAAATAAGCTTATAAAAGCTTCTGCAGTTTGGTTTGTTCAAGATTGACATTATTCTGGCAATTTTCCCATTTGAAGGAAGGTTTACCCCATTGCTACTGCTCGTTCTCTATTTGAACAATCCAATCTTCAGAACGTGCTTTCCTCAGAAGATTCCTGATAAATCTGCTCGAACCAGTTTTTGGGCGTTACCCTGTACACAGGAATTCAGGAAAAAGCAACCTGTTTGTATGAATTGTCAGTGAAATTGTCTTTCCTATCGACTTACTGAGTGTTGTAATATCGAGGTACTTGCCAGGTGGATCCAGGGTTGCGCTGGACGTTTGGGCACTGTCCTTGGTAGTTGGTTATGGGACACTCTCAAATTCAGTTTCAACCCAGCCACTTTGAGTATTGTTTATTGTGAAGTGGTCAATTTGATGTGCTGTAAACACGATCTGTCGTTTGTCCGAGCTGTCAACTGGTATCGAAATGTCTAATGAATTTCCCTGGCAATAATAATTCACGAGCCTAATCACCGTGACAGCGTTTCCTTGTCAAATAGCTAATTCTTCTCCTACATAAACTCAATTTATTCTCATAAATTATCGTATCACAGCCATCACAATGAGACTTTTCTATCAAATTATTTAAACTGATCATGCTTAAAGTTGAAAATAGAAGGCGTCAGTCAGTCTCCAACTCGCTCTGTGCACTAGTTTGTGGCAGACAACATCAACTCATCCGTCTTCTGGCCTGGTTTCTCCAACAGTCGGGCGTAAATTGCGGGAAAATCTGATACTCTTCACAGGTGGGCTAATCGATGGAAATAGCAATAATTCCGATGCAGGAACGCAAATCAAAGGGAAATGCACGAATGCAGATCGGTGTCGCCTATATGTTCTCACACATATCACACGAAACATATGCTACTCAGCTCGCCTCCGCTCCACTCATGCAAGCACTGAATATGCTTCTTCACGATCACATGTCTGGATCGCCGCCCTGCGATTAGCGCACGGCTCCGCTCCGATCTCGTCACGTGATACTTATCCGTGACCCTCATTGGTCGTTGGATAGAGCGCTGGCCAATAGGGATATGCGAGGGTATGGCGTCGTCTGTCTTCTGAATAAAATTCAAATCAGTTTTTCAATGAGTCCGTTTAAAAGATTTGAAATAATTGTGTTTTTGACCATTTATACATCAGATATTTGTGTTGGTGATAATTTTCGATTAGTCCGATATGTTTTGTTGGTCTGCTAATTTTCTCGGGCATTTTGTGTTCGCTGCTGCTGATCCACAAAGCAAGGGCACGTGTTGCCTATATCCGGAACAACCGTGGCATGTGAAACAGAAGACTTATCACCTTCGAACCTATCTGCAATTTCAGCCTTTCCGTTGAAAATTACACTAACTTAACTAGACGAAGGACCTTATACCTACATTCTATGGTGGGTGTAATTGTTTTTTGGCAATTTGAAACGTCGTTTATGTCTGCTTTCTCTTTTCCTGTTTTTCTGCTGATCCTAAACAAACAATTTTAATTTTGCCTGGGTAAAATTGCTATTTTCCAATTACGCTCTGATATTGGTACGAGGGATCAATTTGATCATTTTGTTTTGTTAAGTCCTATCGTTGCGGACAAGTTTCATGAAATCTTATTATTGAGTTATCGTTATCCATGATCCTATTAAACTTCATAGTCTGACAGTCGCTCTTTCCAGCCAGTGCAGCTATTTAAGGTATCGATTAATAATTTGCTTAGAAATTTGTTTTGCTTTTTTGGATGCTTTATTTATTTTGCTGCCTCTCTATGGAAATTTCTGTTTAGAATTTGTGACTTGTGTTAGAATTTCTGTTTAATATATCTGTCATTTTCTGTCATTTTTTTCAACAAAAGTCTGTGATTTTGTTCGTTTGGTAACTAAATGGTATTTGGTAAAGCATTTATCAAACTAAAATGTTTTCATGATGGTTCAACAAATTGTTTATGTACCTGATTTTATCTCAATCTGCTCATGAACGTTTCGTGGAATAAAGAAATTTCAGTTCAATCGCCATTTAAACTGAGTTACTAATGACCAATTTTCATTTTACCTCTAGGTACTTCCGTATCTCATCGACATTCCTTCATCATTTCTTACCTTCAGATCAAACTTCTATGGGAGTCTACTGAGGAGGGTGGCGCTAAAAAGTCAAGTTCTTTGGTTGAAATATATCACCTGGGCTAGGGGTAGTTTAAATTGATGATGATAGTATCTTGTAAATGCAATCCACTCAGCTGTATCCATTAAGTATGCTGTCTCAGAGACAGTGCCTCTAAATAGTGCCTCTAAGTAGTGCTTATACGAACTTTTTAGAGACATGGGTTGTTTGACAACAAAACAACTTGTCTCTATATAATAATAGGGACATTTAGTGTGCTGTCTCTATATAGTGACATAGTGCAGCAATCCTCACCTCGAAGAAAGAGGTACATTTGATAGAATTCTGCCGCACTTTGAATCAAATTTATCTACTGTGTCACACTCATTGGTCCTTGACACATCTGCCCGGTGACCTTTCGATCTGTGTACTTCAGTTTTTTGACATTTTGTGGATGGAATTATTTCTCCTTTCACTCTTAGGAAATGGTGCAACTAATATTCTAATAGTTAAATGTTTTGATTATTGTGTTCATCACCCATTGGGTAGTTGGTTCATAATTTGTTCCTGGGTGGTTTTCAGCTTGATATAACGTCATTACCGCTTAGGCACCATTTGAAATCTAGAAGTAACTCTCTGAACATCCATGAAATATCCACCTACCTTTTATCTTTTATCATATAAATTTTGCATCAAATAGAATCTATGACTTATGTCCGTATTACCCAACATGACCTTTAAAGACGAGCTCGTCTTTAAATTTAAAGGCGACCTTTAAAAAATTGGGAATTTAAAAATTTGAGGTATTACCCAACAAATTTAAGGTCGACTTTAAATTTAAAGTCTACCAAAATTTTACGTAAAGGTCACCTTTAAATCGACTCTTATTTGGTATTCCCCAACGAAGGTCGTCTTTAAATGATCAAAAAACCGGTTTGACCGGTTTTATGACCTCTCTTCACCCACACTTCTGAGTTCATGGGAAATTTACTTCCTATGCATGAGTATCAGTTTACGGAGTATCGGATAGGCGACTGAAATCATGGTGATAAATAATGAAATCATCCAGACTTCAGCTTCGCATGCCACAGTATTGTAAATACGATACGAGGCAAGTCTGAAAGCATCAAACGAATCAAGCTCTCGGCGAAGCTGTAAAATCTAACTATCGAATTTTAGTTGATATCAGAATTCCGATATACCATTTCATTTGTTGGTGTTACTAGACATAGTTTATGCCGATATGTCTACAGTCAAGCCAAATTACTCGGACTCTCGGAATACTGGAGGTTTTCTTCTGAGGGAAGTCGGCACACCAGCAGCCGCCAATTCTTTAATAATTGTTAAAATTTAAATTTCATTCGAGAATTCAAAATAATTTCCCCTTATTCATGTGCATTGTTCTTCAATGGGTAAGCACCAGAAACTGCAGGGATCTATCAATATTCAATAGGTATTCTGCAAACATAAGGCAGAATTGTGTAAAAGAGGATTTTAAGGTGACCTTTAAATTTTAAAAGTAGCTCGAGTCGCTTTTAAATTTTTACGATTTAAAAGTGACCTTTACCGAATTAAAAGCTGACCTCGTCTTTAAATTTGTTGGCTAATACCGTTTAAAGGTCACCTTTAAAGGTCACCTTTAAATTTAAAGGTCACCTTTATGTTGATGTTGGGGAATACGAACTCGTCTTTAAATTCATTTAAAGCCCACCTCGGCTTTAAATTTTGTTTAAAGACGACCTTGAATGTTGGGTAATACGGACATTAGTAGTTTCACGTTTTTTATCGCCATCTACTCCTGTAAATGCCTGTAATGGGTTAGGAATACTGGAGTTACATGTTGAGCGATGAGAATAAAAATTATATATAAATTTGTAATTATATTTTATCAAAGCCGTTGATTTTCAATCGCAGTTTTAACTCCGGCCGTCTTTCAGGCGCTTAGTCAACTCCACCTCCGCGAAACGCTCTGCATGGGAAATTGGCCGTTTTTCGTCGAAAATTTCCAATTCTAAGCCCTGATCATGACGTAACCCTAGAGCCGCCGGCGCTCGTTTTACGACCTAAATAGGCGAACGCATAACTACATAACAGATATAATTTCATTTGTCAAATTCGTAACTCTCATCTGCGGATTTCTAGATTCTCGTAGTCGCGCTTAAAACGTTGCAAATTAAAGTTTTGTGCAAGGCTTTCGTTTATCAAATTCTGTATCCTTAACGTATTGGTCAGCCACAGTGTTTCTCCAAACTAATTATGTCGCCACCTTAATTGGTTAATCTCACGCGATAGATAATTTTGTTGTTTTTCAGAGAAAATTCCACATTATCCCGTCAGAAACAGTGTCCTGTTAGC
Source organism: Beroe forskalii (assembly GCA_011033025.1). NCBI lineage: Eukaryota > Metazoa > Ctenophora > Nuda > Beroida > Beroidae > Beroe > Beroe forskalii. Next base: position 66,072 of record WFMF01000428.1, read on the forward strand.
CCCCCATAATGAGGCGGAAGTATCGCATTCAGACCTGTCTCTCCGTGGTCCGTGGGGCAAGGCAATTTAACACCAGAAGTCTGATGTCATTGTCCTAGTTTAGGTTCAGGACCGGATTACGTCACAGGTCACTCCCCCTACATTTTCATGCGTGACATTTCCTATATCTACCAATCATCGCGGATGCTTTTAAAACATGATTCATGACGTTTTAAAATTACCCAACCCATCATGAATCGTGAGTTTGTATTAATTGGGTACACGTTGTACCGCATTTCATCTCAGCTTCCAAAATTCTTTAAAATAGTTATGATGAACTATGAAGTCTCCTGTCCCTATTTTGATTGATGGATACACAGTGTTCTAAAAACGGTACTATTTCAAAAAGATACCGCGTGTACCTGCATCCCACCTAATTGATTTTGCCTGTCTGTAGGGATTGTTTGTTTTAAACAAATAGCAGAAGTATTTGGTGACAAATCATAATATATATCATTAAATTAGATCTGAAACACTGATTTAGCACTTCCTTAATATTTTCCCCTAGTACACGCAGTATATATAAATTCGAGTCTAGACGACTTTTTGACCTCTTTTCTCCCTAATAAGTTCTTGTTGTTACGTCAGGAATCATATTTTTCATCAACTCATTCCTTTACGGTTCGAATTTTTGTCTATTTAAGGAAGTCCGTAATGTTGTAACTATTGCCCTCGAAAGTCAAAAACACAATTATAATTTCGAAAGAGCAGTGGGTCACAAGATAGATGTTGCCATGAGGTTAATTCCGACTGTATTTGAACCTATTTCTCTGTTACTATTAGGGCAGTTTGTCTTTCTATGAGCCTAGAATTATTAGAAATAGAGTTTGAAAAAAACAATATCACTTGCTGGGGTTCTGAAATCTGAAAGCCATCGGATATCAAAGTTGTTAATTGTTTCTTGCCCTTTTGATTGTAAAATCATGCAGTGCTGTTGGGTATGATTGGGCTTCAGGATAGTTTAAAAGCCAATTCTGATTTTAATATCGATCACAATCAAGCAGTTATCCAACCAACTTTGAGAATTTTGGGCGCTTACTTCGGGCATTCCATTATAAACTGTGCACCAAACTTAATTTGTTGCCATTAATTCAGCAATTTTCTGGATTTGTCGCCTTCTTGCCCAATTTTCCAGCTAACAATAACATTTCTACATTTTATGCAAATATGGTTGTAATCGTGTAATTGGCTCTTTTCTGAGAAATTGCAATTCGCAACTCACATCTCGCTTCGAAGTGAATACTGATACAACATTCGCTTCTAGCACTTGTCTTCTCAAGAGGTTGATTATTTGAATTGGAATCGCGTCTTATGGCGCCTCGGCGACGCCTGGAAAGAGATCTTTTGTCAAGCTTTACTTGATTTGAGAGGCTTATTTAAACTTAAACTAAATCATTCATTAAGTTTTGCATGATTTTCACGTATTATGCACATATATTACACGTTGAGAGTGCTATTTAAAGTGAAACTCGACTGGTGTGGGACGAGCTGAGACTTGTTTATAAATTATAAATATATACACACATTTTTATATATTCTCGCCTCTCCTTGGACTGATTTTTAAAATTTTAAAGAGCTCGAGAGTCATGATGGAGATACCAAAGCACTCAGAATGTTGTCGTCAGAAAAGACAAGAAATTTAGACCTATGGATTCATTATTTTCAGCCACATTAATTGCCTGATCTGCCAAATCTACCTAGATCAACCTAAAATGTACAGGTTTGGTCCATAGGGTTTAGGCCCATAGGGTTTAGATTCTTATTCCTAGAAAATCGAAAGGTTTTGTGTCCACGAAAACAGGAAATCTTGTACATGAGAGTTTTTGTGTATTGGATTATGGGAACCGCATTGCCTGACGAAACTCGAGAAGAAGGAAATCACAATAGGAAGTGGCGCAAGTGAGATTCTATGTTGGTGCCATGGTGGTGCCGGTATGTCTCATATAGAGGCATACTTTGAACTTCTCCTAAACAAACTTTCCTTTGTATTTCACGTAATAGCGATCACTATATAAGATAGAGTTCGGTCAAATATTTGTTAAATTAGCCTCCTGGAAAACGTGGGATTACATTGAAATTGAAGGCACATGGAACATTCAAATTCTTTGAAAATTCTCAATGATAAGGTATACATTTCTCTGCTTGGAACGCGAATTGAATCCACGTGTAAAATTTATAGTTGATTTTCTATGCTTCTATTCAGCACCATGTTGATATTTAGAATTTTTTGTCGATCGGCGATTGTGAACCAAATTTCAGATAAATTGGATGGTATCCCACGGTAGCATCATATAACATTAACAATTGTATACCCAGCCTGCCTGTAAAGAAAGTTAATTCGAGTTTAGATCTTAACTCAAGTTACAATCTGAAGTTATGATGGGTATGATGGTTAGCATTAACTGATCAAGTCATCTTAGTGAGACAAGAGTCGTCTTTGGTATAAGCATATATATTTTCGATTTTATCTCTACTTTTTAACATCTCATTAAAAACACTGTTTCACTTGAACTGCCAAACCGGCAATATATATCCTGACTTCTTCAGAACCATTAACCTCCGAAATGCTTCCAACTCGATATCCACATTCCACGGAGAGCCGTGAACTGTTTCGCCGGAATACCTCCACAAGAAATTGTTAAATTCCATTGTTGTTAAATTTCCCACGTTTTGCCGAGGAATACTCATTAGAATATATGTAAAAAAGTACTGCAACACTATAGATTGCCTGAACGACCGTGTTTCCAAATACTTCCAAATTTAACTTTAAGACGATCGACTTTCCTACGGATAAAGTCATCATATTCTACGGATCACGTGAGGAGAGGGAGGAAGTTATCGGATAGGAACTAAATGATCGGCGTTCAATTAGTGTGTGAGTAGGGCTCGAACTAGCTCGACCAGGGAAAGTTCGAGCTTTTGAATTCATAGACTTTCATTAGATAGTGTATTCATTTTTAGATTGGCCATATGATGCAATGTATCGTTTTTAGATTCCAATGTTTTCTACGTTAGAAGGAATCGTTCGTGTTTTGATGTGATCATTTTTCTTCCGTTTTTCTGAACTGTTCCGATGCAAATCAATCTTTTTCAGCGGGATTCCTTCAACTATGAGAAAATTGTGTAAACAAAAATTTCCACGACTGATTAATATGAAACTGAGACTTTTAAGAATGGTCACTTTTGTATATGTCGGGACAATAATATGAAAATTCCTAAGGTTATTGCTCGTTAAGCCATCAAAAAGACTGGATATTTCATATTTCTGTCTGGAATTCTTTATATTTTTCATCTTTTCTCAAAACTATATATGTCTAGAATCTGCTAAGAGTTTGTACTTTGATTATTAATTAACACGTGATTAAATTCCTCCATAATTTGATGAATTTTTGGACTTTGACTCGCGTTGAGTTCTAGCTTAATTTTGAGCCAAAATCTGAAACTTAGTAAAATTCAAATATTTCAATCATTCATATATTATTGTAAGTTGGTGTCTAGTTGAACAGACTTATAATTACGTGTATGGTACACGAAAGACTTCACCAAAACTTCATACAACTCAAATGTGGTGAATCTGAGATTCCTATATTATGGACATCAAATAAAATTGGCACCAGCTATATAATTGTGCACTGCTATCATCTTATTTTATAATTGCTACTACATTCACAATTTTTGTTGCTGTTGTCATAAGTTCAAATTTATTAGTCATCATCAAATTATTTTCCTAGCCAATCAATGACTTGTTAGTTTTCCCAAAACCTAGTGGATCAATAAGACTGTAGTTCACTGTCGTCAATACAGTAATCATACTTTTATGGTTTAGCATCTACTCCTGTTCTGATTTTTCTACGAACGTGAATTTAAATCTATACCCAGACTTCGGAAGCCCTGACAATATCCCCAAACGTACAGCACATAACATTGGCAACAGGCAAATTTTTACAATAGTTTCGAACATATTTGTTTCTCTAATTTCTGCTTCGGCTCGGTTTTGCGCAGCATACCCTAAATAAATTCTCAGTATAATAAAAAAGAAAAAGAAGTGTGGGCATATGAAATATTTATGTTAAAATTTAATGTTAGCTGCTGAAAGAATTTTTAATGTTACCCAGACCTTAGTCACCAAATTTTGGTTTTTAGCCGTGCCTATATTATCTACTGAAATCAGCTCAAAAGGTACTTTTTGATCAAAAATTTGAGTTAGGTATCTCACAATTTTAGCTTTTATCTGTGATACTCGGATACAAATACTGCGCTCAGTGAGTTTCCAACGTTAGTGCGAGTTCATACTTGGGAGACTGTAACATTCAACAAAAATTGCACAATTTTTAGTGGTAATTTTTCCTAATTAGCTATTTTTACGCAGAAAAAATATATGTATTAAAACGCGACATTTCAAATAGTACTTTAAAGCATTCCATTCTTTGAATTATTTCAAATTGTTGAGAGCTCTGCAGCAACAACTTCGTTCTTCCATTGTGCTAACTCCAAGAGAGGAACTTATTGATCAATTTAGGAGGGCATGTCTAATTTTTCATCACCTCGACCGCTATTATTCGGAAACACTGGTATATATTGCGCCACAATATTATATGGTTTTGTGTTGATATAATAATATCATGGTAGTATGTACTACTCTACTGTTTCCATTTTACTATTCTGCATTCATGGTACTATGTCAAGTGTATTTTCAGTAATTTGTATATTGCCACAACACCAATCCAGCACATTGTATGGTTGTGTGTCAATTTGGTTTCAATCGAGCCGCTTTTCTTGTTGTGTTATGTTGCTTTTCACAACCCTTTCATGGCCCGACCCCCTTTTGTGATTGCCCTTAAATATGAGTTAATTTTAAATTTCGTCACCCTACATTGCTTTGTTTGCTTTATAAATCTGGAGTACACAGCAACCATTCGTATAATTGTGGTTACAGCCAGAGTTTAAAATTGACCTACTGTTGCAATTCTTTAATTATAGCTTGAGTTAAATGACTGACAGACTTTAACAATTAATCAAACTTTAATTTCTTGGCTGGATTTGAATTGCTACTAAAATGACGACATTGTTTGGTACTGACAAAATTTTTAGGTATTTTTTCTAGGCATTTTTCCCGGGGTAAGGAAATTGATAATGGTCAGGAGTCCTGACCATTATCAATTTTAGGGGGTGTTTGACAATGAAATCATTAATGGCTTTGTGACGTCACCCCTCATTTTAAGTCATTATTCGAGTCAATACTTCCTAAATATTTAACCTTTTTTTCAATATATCAAAACTTTTCCTTCTCTCGCCATTTCCCCTTGATGCATGAGTGCAACATCTACGTACTGCAATGCGGTGGAGTTTTTTTTTCTTGGGACCTGTCCCGAAATCCCCTCCTGGGGACAGGGCATTTTCATTTTCAAGAGCCGTGCTGAACAGATTGATTCGGCTAATCAACTAACTGAAAGTCCTCTGTGATTCGCAATGAATCGGAATGTCATGCTGAGATCAGCTGTTCCTCATCCCTAACGTAAAGTCTACCAGAGGAAATATCTGCATTCGACACGTGATAGATCTATCTCTTTTCATCGCCACATATCCTCGTCAAGTGTGGAGTGCGATCAATGAAATTGACGTGTTTAGTAGCAGGACTAAAGTCGCAGCAGTACCGTGAATATTATATAATATGATCTTCCTAGTCACCCAAGCCGTGTATTATATCTCATATAAATGCCTATAAACGAAAGATTTTTCACGTGTGATTGGAAGAAATATTTTCCTTAAGTAACCGATATCATTTCCGATTCTTTTCCTACAATCAACTTTACTCATCTCAGCATGTTATAAACTTGTTGCTGATACATGCGTTTTTATCTGGTTTTTGTTTATATCTTCTACTCAAATGATGGTTTAGCAAACTAACCAGATTACAAGGAATTTCTTTTTCTTCTTCCACCCTGTCAAGAACACCTCTGGTTGATCTCGAAGAACCGCATTCCTTCACTCCGTACTCGTATAGGTATGAACTGGTCTTCGTACTAATAGTGTTTTTATACGATATGTATCTCCTGTTGCAAGGCCCTTTGAGGCCATGAAAACCTGCTCCGATGACCATTTAATTACATGGATAAGTAGATACTATTACTAGATAGGTACGTATACTAGCATTACTATTCGTCCTTTTTCGTACATTCCTTTTCAAAATGGCCCTTTGAGGAGCTCTTTGGCCTTGATGAAATCTGCAGTTGAACTTGTTTATCATTTTTGGTAGATAAGTTTTCTCATCAAGTTTCTAGCAAGTATCCGAACCTATGATCGATTTGACTAGAGTGAGCTACGTATGCCTAAATACTATTTATGTTACGTCAAACTGTCATAGTGAATTCTTGGAAATATTTGAAAAATTCTTGTTAAGGATATTGGATTGGTGGCCTTCAGCTGCTCATTTGGAATCTTTGTGCCTGGATTCATGGGGCCTCCTGCTTTTCTTGGCTTTCTCTTAAATTGTATTCAATGAACGATGTTCCAACTTTTATTTTCAAAATGCTAAAATGTACACTGTACTTACACGCTTTGTGGGCATTTGAGCCGACCTTTCTTAGTCCCAATTCGTAGAAGTCCTTTTACGTGCGTGAACTTTGAATTGTTTCATTTAAATAATAATAATAATAGTAGCATTACGTTCCCTTTAATTCACGTAATACAGACTTAGTCAAAATTCATGGACCTATGATTCAGGAGTTTTAAAACCGTAAAATTATTATCAATGCATGATCTATTGAGTATCTTATGGCGAAATTGACATTGTACCCTTTATAATTATTTTACTTACCTGTTTATCAATTCTCCATTTCAGCATCGGATTAGACAAATATTTGCTGTGAATAACCAGTTATATTTCAACTACCTTGATGTTATTTCTATTGATCCCTTGATGTCGGTGCATCATGGAAATATTGCTGTGATAATAAAATGAATTGAATGATATACCCTAGCCGCGAATTCCGTGCTTCTCGAGTGATCCTGGCGCAAAATTATGACTATTTCGATATAGCAAGTCACTAATCATGAAAGAAGTGGTTAGAAATTTTGATAAATCCTTTTTCTTAATTCTTAAGTCAATCGAATCATTGTTAACCACTGCAGACATAATATCTCATTCATAAACTAAAAGTTTCAATATATCTCCATCTCAACTTCTTACATTCTGGGGTTCCTTACAGGTGCGGGCAATCAAGAACGATCGTTATGTGTATCGTATGGTATACTCACTTGATATTTACACCAATTTCCAGTAGCAAATGATGTGTTTATATCATACCTTGTTTTGAATGGCGATCGTTTTGAATGTTATAATATTTATAATTGTCCCCCCTGCCATATCTCCCTCAGTTCCTGAGCTCCAGCTCGCATCCTCAGAGCAGCTGCTAGCTATAAAGCACGTGCACCCCACCATGTTATAAGTCACGCAGCCACAATGGGGGAGTGACGTCATTGTCAGGCCCTTAAACGGCCGGTTAACGATGACAAAGCGCGTATAGTTTCGCGCGCGTGCGACTTCATATTTTAAAGTTTGATCACGATCAAGTTTCTTTTGATATATGGCATCACACAAAAGCGCTCATTTTACGTGCTTTTTCAGTTTTCTCTCCCCTCTTCCTTGATATAATATCAACCTGCCCACGTGCATGTGCCCCGAGTGCAGTGATTGAGCGTGTCTTTTTCCCCTGAATTTAAAGAGCTCGTTTAAAGAGCGGCACCCACTTTTGGCAGCCCCATTGTTTGTAATTTACAGGAATTCATTATGCTTTGGAGTGCAATGATATCGTTTTGCTAAAGGTTTCTTTAAAACACTAAACTCCGTTTAAATTCAAGGAACACCGTTTGTATAAGTCCGTTTCCAACTTCGAGACTCCACTAATATTAGGGTTTGTTATTGAGGGTTAACCATGAAGCAACGAAGGTTTCGGCGTTCCGCTTGACCTTGTAATTGCGTATACTGGTTAGTTTCCAGCTTGTTTTCGCTATATCCAATTATTCGTTACCAGAGATAGTACATAATATAGTGCTGAAACATCGGATTGTGTCAATCTCTCAGGGGGTGATAATTTAGCGAATTCAGCTTATTTGAAACCACATGGAACCTCTACCTGAACATCTTTGAGGACCGCCCGACCCGCCTCGTTAATGCTGTTTCACTGTGTCGATACAACACCACATTTCAAATAATAGGCAAGAGACTGTGACGTCATTATCAAGGCTTTGTATCGTCTGTTTACGACGTTTGATCGCCTAATATTTCCTTTCCTAAACTCGTGGCATTAATTAATCATTAAAGGTAGAATCTCTCCTTGAACAATAGCACGATCCAGTTAGTCCCCGGAATTAGCAGGTTTGATGATGTTCTTATCGTGAAATATTCTAGTTCATCAAAACAATAGAAACAGCGCTGAAAATTTCCTCAAATTCTGGGAGTTTGCGTGTTATTTCGTGTAATCTTGAGACTTTCCGTTAATTGTTTTAGGGCGTTGACAATTTGCCTCTTTTTCATGTATTATGGTGAAATCTATAAGAGATAAGCGTGACCATCTATCATAGCATGTTGCTTCGTTTCATTTTTGACGTGAGAGGATGAGCCCTTGTCTAGTGTCTACTCTCTACAGTACGTTTCAGATATGGGAACAAATTCCCTCGGCTCCCTTCTATGGGTTCCCTGGTGCGGCCTGGGATCCTTTCCAAGGCACCAAACCATCTGCTGCAGCGACACATATCACTCTTCTCCTAGTGCTAAAATGGCGTCACTAAATAGCTAAATGGGCAGAGGGACGAAATTTACCTCGCTATATATCGAGTAGATTATGAAGCGACGGATATACCCCCACCCTGGTACTGCCTACCGGAATTCCTGACGATATATTGCTATATATTACTGTTCCTCTGTAACGGTGATGTGTCGCCCCAGAATTTGCCTCTCGACAGCAGCTGACTAGGTACATATATCACTCTCTGATAGTAATTAGGCAATTTAAAATATATTCTGGTGACCTGCTCCCCATCTATCAGATCGAGCTGATCGTTAGCTTCATGAATTAGTGCTGCCAGAGTTGACCGGTTTACAACCTCAGGTTTGTCACTATATATTTATGCAACTGTTGCGAGTTTCTTTATAGGATTTGGCCCCGCTATAAATCTGAAATCAATCATTTGCTCCATCAGCTCAGTTTAATAATAACGGTAGCTACCTAGGGTAAATCAGTATCGTGATTATAGAAGATTATTCAGGGCGTTTACTATTCAATCCGATGTTTACTTCTCCTGAAAATTAGAGCCTCAATTTAGCTGGTTGTTACAACTTACCTCACTATATAAATTATTGTTCCAAAGTTATCCAGCATTTTAATAAAGATAGAAAATTTGTTGTCAGCAAAATTATATGCTGGAGCTATGATCAATTTATTTTGATGGTCCAGTAGTCAATACGCCTATGATATATTTCACCTTGCCGAAGCCAGCTGTAGCATCCCTTCTGCCATTGTTTCATTTCGCAACTAAATTTATTTACGTTTTGAAGGGCATTCTTTATGTCAAAGACTGCTTTCACCTTCCATGTATACTCCAATATAATCTCTTAATTGTCACTTCAAAAGATAACAATTTTAATGTGTTTAACCGGATTATCTCGCTTACAATTTCATTAGAGGTTCTTCCACCCCTGTGACAGGTGTCTGATTTGTTTGTGTCCCTCCTGGGATGTGTCACATTTAGAACTCTGTGAGTAGGTCAAATTCACTGATTGACACACTGACACTATACGTATAACGGAGAATTTGCCACGGTGTCTCATTGACAACTCTCCCAGTTCGCTATTCGGATTTCGGCCTTACATTAAAAGGCCGAATGGCGAACTTAACTGGGAAAACTTCTCAATTTTATAGCTTTTAGTTACATTCATTCAGCAGCCCAGGAGAGAACATCGAATAAAATATTCTGTTTGAACCTTGAAATTGCGCAGCTCAGCAATAATTGCTGTGCGCAATTCCTCTTCGCACGTGCATATTATCTGTAGAGATTTTGCGCGGGCAATCTATGCAGTGACAATATTATGATGTGTGAATCAAATTCTCAATTCTGTTTGTTTGCGCGCATTGCTTCGGCTGTCGCATTTCAATGTCTGTTTCTGTGATGGCACCAAGATTTCGTTGTGTCTGGGTCATGAATTTCGCTATTGAATTGACGGCATCTTCACACCAATACGACACTACGCTGGCCCGTGCCGATTGTGTTGCGTTGAAATTAGAAATATATGGTACATGAAGCTCATATATATTGAAATAATGCAATTGTTGCTTTTGTTTGTACACAATACGCTGAAATATATATTAAATGTTGTTATCCTTCATTTCATTAGAACGAAGGAGACGCCTAAGTTGATTATATGAGGTCAAATGATCTTTATACCTCGCTGCGGACTATCAAGTCTATTTAATGTAACGAATTATTATAGCTAGAATTAAATTCAAACTATTTCACTAATTGTCTGTTTTCAAGAGTCTCAATCTCATTATTTCGCTGTTCCTATCAAAATTTTATTCTTAATCAAGTCACAACAGTCATCACAACAGCTGTTATCTTTTTCTAGGTATGATGCTGAGTGCTTAGCTTGTTATCTTCTCCCATATATAGATGCTTCGTGTCAACTCCAATTTCTTTCAATGATCGTCAGACTTGTATTCAAGGCTGAACTTAACCTATTGTATCAATAATGCCTTCTTGACTATTTGGATTATTCCTCCCTAATAACAGATTCTGTTAGATAATTCCTCCCTGATTCTCTGATTCAATTTGTCGCACCTGTCCATCGCGAGTATATTTAGAAGAAATTTGAGGATCATCATCCAGCATTAAAATTATTTCATGATGTAAACTCATCTTCAAAATGGCACCAAATATGAACCTGCACATGCAAGAACGGGCCAAGTACAAAACCATAGTTTTGAGATAATCGAAAAAAACTTTCCCATTTTTCACTGGATTGTCGGATTTTCATGAAATTTTTTTCCTCTGAAAGGTATTGCTATTTGGCGTCTGATGCACGTTTTTATCAATACAAATTTCAATTATTTCTTGCAAAATTTTGATAGTTTTTCGAAAATGATACTTGGCCCATTTTCACATTTTTTAAGAAAAAATTTTTTTGGGTATGTTATTGCCCTAATTTTGTTCAAAAATATGGGGTAAATATCGTTTGCTAAAGGTTTCTTTAAAACACTTAACCCTGTTTTAATTCAGGGAACACGTTTGTATAAGTTCGTTTCCAAGTTCGAGACTCCACTAATATTAGGGTTTGTTATTGAGGGTTTACCATGAAGCCACGAAGGTTTCGGCGTTCCGCTTGACCTTGTAATTGCGTATACTGGTTAATTTCCAGCTTGTTTTCGCTATATCCAATTATTTGTTACCAGAGATAGTACATATAGCGCTGAAACATCGGATTGTGTCAATCTCTCAGGGGGTGATAATTTAGCGAATTCAGCTTATTTGAAACCACATGGAACCTCTACCTGAAGATCTTTGAGGACCGCCCGACCCTCCTCGTTAAAGCTGTTTCGCTGTGCTGATACAGCACCGCATTGCAAATAATAGGCAAGAGACTGTGACGTCATTATCAAGGTTTCGTATCGTCAGTTGACGAAGTCCGATCGCTCAATTTCCTCTCCTAAACTCGTGGCATTAATTAATCATTAAACGTAGAATCTCTGCTTGAACAATAGCACGATCCAGTTAGTCCCCGGAATTAGCAGTTTTGATGATGTTCCCATCGTGAAATATTCTAGTTCAGCGAAACAAAGGAAACAGCGCTGAAAATTTCCTCAAATTCTGGGAGTTTGCGTGTAATTTCGTGTAATCTTGAGACTTTCCGTTAATTGTTTTAAGGCGTTGACAATTTGCCTCTTTTTCATGTATTATGGTGAAAACTATAAGAGATAAGCGCTTGACCATCCATCATAGTATGTTGCTTTGTTTCATTTTTTGACGTGAGGGGGTGAGCCATTGTCTAGTGTCTACTTTCCGCAGTACGAATCAGATATGAGAACAAATTCCCTCGGCTCCCTTGTGTGGGTTCCCTATCGCGGCCTGGGGTCCCTTCCATGGCACCAAACCATCTGCTGCAGCAACACATATCACTCTTCTCCTAGTCCTAAAATGGCGTCACTAAATAGCTAAATGGACTGAGGGACGAAATTTACCTCGCTCTATATCGAGTAGATTATGAAGCGACGGATATACCCCCAACCCTGGTACTGCCTACCGGAATTCCTGACGATATTTGCTATCGTTGTATATTACTGATCCTCTGTAACGTTGATTTGTCGCCCCAGAATTTGTTCTCTCGACAGCAGCTGACTAGGTAGATATGTCCCTCTCTGATAGTAATTAGGCAATTTAAAATATATTCTGGTGACCTGCTCCCCATCTATCAGATCGAGCTGATCGTTAGCTTCATGAATTAGTGCTGCCAGAGTTGACCGGTTTACAACCTCAGCTGTTTGTCACTATATTTATGCAATTGTTGCGAGTTTCTTTATAGGATTTGGCCCTGCTATAAATCTGAAATCAATCATTTGCTCGATCAGCTCAGTTTAATAATAACGGTAGCTACCTAGGGTAAATCAGTACCGTGATTATAGAAGATTATTCAGGGCGTTTACTATTCAATCCGATGTTTACTTCTCCTGAAAATTAGAGCCTCAATTTAGCTGGTTGTTACAACTTACTTCACTATATAAATTATTGTTCCAAAGCTATCCAGCATTTCAATAAAGACAGAAAATTTGTTGTCAGCAAATTATATGTTGGAGCTATGATCAATTTATTTTGATGGTCCAGTAGTCAATACGCCTATGATATTTCATCTTGTCGAAGCCAGCTGTAGCATCCCTTCTGCCATTGTTTTATTTCGCAACTAAATTTATTTACGTTTTGAAGGGCATTCTTTATGTCAAAGACTGCTTTCACCTTCCATGTATACTCCAATATAATCTCTTAATTGTCACTTCAAAAGATAACAATTTTAATGTGTTTAACCGGATTATCTCGCTTACAATTTCATTAGAGGTTCTTCCACCCCTGTGACAGGTGTCTGATTTGTTTGTGTCCCTCCTGGGATGTGTCACATTTAGAACTCTGTGAGTAGGTCAAATTCACTGATTGACACACTGACACGGAGAAGTTGCCACGGTGTCACATTGACAACTTTCCCAGTTCGCTATTCGGATTTCGGCCTTATATTAAAAAGCCAAATGGCGAACTGGTAAAACTTCTCAGTGTTATAGCTTTAAGTTACATTCATTCGGCAGCCCAGCAGAGAAAATTGAATGAGATGTTCTGTCTGACTCTTGAAATTGCGCGGCTGCGCGCAATTGCTCTTGGCACGTGCATATCTGCATAGATTTTGCGCGGGCAATCTATGCAGTGACAATAATATGATGTGTGAATCAAATTCTCACTCCTGTTTGTTTGCGCGCATTGCTTCGGCTGTCGCATTTCTATGTCTGTTTCTATGACTGCGCCAAGATTTCGTTGTGTCTGGGTCATGAATTTCGCTATTGAATTGACGGCATCTTCACACCAATACGACACTACGCTGGCCCGTGCCGATTGTGTTGCGTTGAAATTAGAAATATATGGTACATGAAGCTCATATATTGAAATAATGCAATTGTTGCTTTTGTTTGTACACAATACGCTGAAATATATATTAAATGTTGTTATCCTTCATTTCATTAGAACGAAGGAGACGCCTAAGTTGATTATATGAGGTCAAATGATCTTTATACCTCGCTGCGGACTATCAAGTCTATTTAATGTAACGAATTATTATAGCTAGAATTAAATTCAAACAATTTCACTAATTGTCTGTTTTCAAGAGTCTCAATCTTATTATTTCGCTGTTCCTATCAAAATTTTATTCTTAATCAAGTCACAACAGTCATCACAACAGCTGTTATCTTTTTCTAGGTATGATGCTGAATGCTTAGCTTGTTATCTTCTTCCATATATATAGATGCTTCGTGTCAACTCCAATTTCTATCAATGATCATCAGACTTGTATTCAAGGCTGAACTTTACCTATTGTATCAATAATGCCGTCTTGACTATTTGGATTATGCCTCCCTAATAACAGATTCTGTCCGATAATTCCTCCCTGATTCTCTGATTCAATTTGTCGCACCTGTCCATCGCGAGTATATTTAGAAGAAATTTGAGGATCATCATCCAACATTAAAATTATTTCATGATGTAAACTCATCTTCAAAATGGCACATAATATATTAAAGAGTTAAAGGTACATATTTGGGGGAATGTTACCTCAGCCTTTGCCCTGTTTTTCCAGCAGAAAACGTACTAACTGTTCTCCATTTTATCTACCACGAGATTTTTAAATCGTCGCCTATTATCAATTTATATTAGAGATTTCTCAAAGACCACACAACTTTTAGTGGTATGAAATTCACCACAACTAGAAAAAAGGGCCGTCATATTATATTAAATGTATTTAGTATATTAAGTATTTTAATTAACATATCCGAAAGAGCTCCACCTTGTAATGAATTTGATTGCTTGCTAAGCTTTTTTCCAAAAAGCTTTTTCGTACGCGCACATCTAATGATCAATCATCGCGCCCCTTTTAATTGACAACATTAAACCATCTTGATGGACTCTTACAGCTTTGTAAAAAAGCAATTTTCTTAAAAGGTTTTTAAACATTTTTTCCGCGTTTTCTCCCAAAAAGCAAGTAACAACTTAATAAGGTGGCTGCCATTTTTTCTCATTTTATTTTTGCGGTAAAACTCGGCTTTTTGCAATAAATTTATGTTTCAATTCTTGGAGTTTGAATTTCTTTGTGCCGGTAATATCGACCCAATAATGAGGAATGATGATGATTTGATTCTAAATTGCGGCAATAAGTGTAATCGTAACTCAGGCACAATTATTTCTCATGACAATAACATCATTTCTTATTAATTAATCTAAGCTAAGCTGAAGATTGCTTTTTAAACTGGCTGTTAAGATCTTTAAACGTTGTGTATTTGAGATTTTGAAATTTCTCATTTAAGCTCCCAAGCTTCGTGGCTCCCAATTATGTCGTCTCTATAAATCCTATGGGGCGAATTGTAGAACGATAACAATATTATAATAATTAACTTAAGCAATTGCTTCCTTAATTTGAATAGGTACGCCTTTTTATCTACACGTGCCGTATTGAAGGTCACATAGCACACCGTTCAAAAGATTGATCCAATGATGGCGGCTAAATTGCTTTCCATATTCGCTTTAATTGTGTTAATATTTTATCTGGAATAACAACTTGACTTCGTGGGGGAATACCATAGCCAACGCCTGAGAGTTCTCTTGTTCTTTATTCGATTTTAAATTCAGTTTTGGAGCCATGATGCTTAATACAAAATTCCTTGAATAACAAACACTTTTACGCAGAAAAATTTCCACTTCTCGCTGCTGAATGGCCATTTCAATCCACTAGTTTGTGCTGAAGGGTTATTTCAACCCACCAGTTAACAGTTTGTGCTGAACTGTTTCGACCCATTGTAGTTTGGTCAGCTCACGTTTCCTCCTCTACCACCACGCTCTACTGACAGATCTAGTAGGAAGACCTATATATCAGGGCGTGGGCATGTCCTTCTTGCATGTTTAATCTACTGATCATGCTGTCCTTCCCCACTACCATTATTATTATCATGCGCCATTAATTTAACTGCGTCTATATAGTAATGCTATGAGTAAGCTGATCCATTGATTATTCGGAGGAGTGATGTCAGTAATTTACCAGTCTAAACGGTTGTAATGACGTCACTTTTATCTGTCTACCTCTCATGAGTGACGGGTAACCTGGTTGCAGCCCGAATTTAGGGGGAGAAACATTATATTCAGAATGTGTTTTTACCCGTGTTCACGATTGGTTTTGACATGCAACAGCGCCCAAATATAATAACCCCTTCTTTTTAAGGTGTTGTTTTTCCAAAATATATATATATTTGCTATAGAATCATTCATTTTTTGACCCTGAGGTCATCTGACTCGTACATATTAGGCTCGTGCTTTAGAAACAGTTAATTCGCGGAGAATAATATAACATTAATTTTGATGTATTATATAGGATGGAACACTTTTTGCGAAAGATTTTCAATCCAATCATTTTCGACAGGCATTAAATGTTGATTTTCCCGTTGCTTTTGGAGGAACATGCGCGTGTTCCATAATCCGTGATCGATAATAAGCCTTGCGGGCAAATCATCAGATGACCTCCAATAATTCCCTCCAGCTACGGCATTGTTATTCTACGTCTTTCCATGGCCTCAGAAAATTGTAATTAATATCAGTAGCAGATGATTGCATGACCTTGGTATCGTATTTGACAATGGTGATAACCTAGTAGTACTACGTAGTAGTTATATTATCGATATGAACGCTTTTGAGATGGCTCGTGTTTTTAATATCAATTTTCATTCTTCATGAAGAGCTTTTGGGACGCGCGCGCATCTGAACATGATTAATGTTTTGTCTTTTTCCCGGTGGATTAAAAACGCTAATCATGAAATTTATGACAATGGCCAGAGTCCGAGCGGCACGTGCAGCTTTTGGTCACGTGGTGCATTTTAGCACTCAAAGAGTTCCCGCCAGAGAAGTGGGTTGGTGAGGTGATGTCATTATCATAGGTCAGAATGATAGTAAATTAGGGGCGTCAAACTTACTATTCTTAGGCGCAGATTAAACGTTCGGAGGATTGCCACCACTTTGGTGGTCGTGTTTTTGTGACACGTGACTTTTTCAGCCGCGTGGTCCGTGACAATTGAAGTACTATTGTGTTTGGGATGGTGCGTCTTATTTAATCCATAATTAAACTAGCAACGACAAAAATGTTGTTCACGGGGGCAATATCAAAATTGGTTATATTCTTGAGATAATGTTATATGGACTTGCGCTTTTGATGAACTGACGTCCATAATACCATCATCCTGATGAAAAAGGCGTTCGCTTTTCAGCACTTACTATTCAAAAAGCAGAGCCTGATTTTCAAACTTTTCTCAAAACATTGAACGTTTTCAACGCTCCTAAGTTGAAAGTTCTGCTAACTTGTCCTACTACTGTAGGCGATGCTTTTCATTTTCTTTGAATAGGAACATTTTTTTTCGCACCGTGCACACTTATCACAAAATCAAAGGTAAGTTTAAATAACTTTGCAAATTCTTGCAACTCATTGTAAGTCTACGATTTCTTACTGATCTCATGTATCCTTAAACGTACCCAAGAATATTATTGTCAGTATGATCACGCGAATTGAGACCAACTCATGATAAGAATTTCTCAGTTTACCACGCTCCAACGCGAATTTCAAACCACGTGTGGGTACAAAACACGTTACTGCCACTATTTTAGACACGTTTCTATATTTAGGACACGTTACGATGCTCGCACAGCAAATCTTGTCAATGCTAGAAGGTTGAGATGACGTCATAATCATGTATTGTAGTGGTAAGTTGATGATGTTGAACTTCACAATTATTTTTCTAAGTGAGCGGATGGTTTGACTCCCCTCATGGGTGGTGCACAGGTTTGCATATAATGACACCGCTTGCCGAGTGACTTTTGAGTGGCCGTTCTTCACCGACATTTCAAGTAGTGGTTTTTATTATTATTATTTTGCTTTTGTTTTTGTCGTGAAAATCTAATAATATTGACAAAAGTAATACGTCAGGCTGGGTGGTTTTCTTCTTGTGGAAGATGAAACAGTGTACGAAACACACGTTTCAGCCATGCGATTTGTCACATGTCATTCATTGGCAAAATGGACGGAACGTGTTTTGATGATGCGTGATTTCGACTGTATTGCACGAAAAATGATATCTTTGTGATATGACATGTATATCGTGTCACACACATAAATGACCCTTGTTTCTGTAAATTTCTGGGGGGTCGCCTGCGAGGTAGTTTTTTAGCCAACCTCAGCAGGAAACATGACATTGTTTAATCTTAAAACAAGAGCTGTCAGACTTCATCATGAGGGGGTGTAAACATTGATTAGTTTAAACAAAAGCAAGTGACTTTATAAAACAGTGACTCAAGCACTAATTTTGACATGAATCCTCGTCCATAATCAGCATTGGGGATTACGCTGATCACATGACTGATCAATGGACCAATGAGGTGATTTCTGCTGTCCTGGGTATTAACTGTTAACCCTAAAACACCGATTTGAATTAATATATTGCTTTCAAGGCTGTCAAGATGGCGCAAACCACCTTTAAATTGTGAACAGCTGCCAGAAGAGTCTTAGCGATTTTACCGGTCCTCACATTCGTTGACATATTAGAATATGTATGTTTTTTAGATTGGCGGAAGCCGATAAAAAATCTGCTGTCATTAACACCTAGCTATCTGTAAAGTTTGTCAGATTCCGGGCTGAATAAAAGATAATCTTCAATTTTAAGATACATCAGCTTCTTAATTTTCATTTGATTTTACAGTATTTTCGACGGTAGCAATTCTGTAAACCTGTCAATCATATCAGTAGATAATTCATCAGAATATGTGGCCTAACATATTATATTAACATGGCCTCACGATCCCTGAATGCAGATTACATAACAGTATGTTCTACATCGTTAACCCAAATAGCATATATTCAAAATATTTTGAATTTTATTAGTGATCATTAACTCCATATGCCAAAAACTCACAAGGCCTAAAATTCATCTCAGTTCTGAGTAATGTTAAATTTAAAATCGACATTTTCCTATTCTGTTGATAATAGTCATTTATAGGTCTAGTTCGGTTAACTGCTTTGACTACTTGGGAACAAAATGCA
Source organism: Beroe forskalii (assembly GCA_011033025.1). Classification (NCBI taxonomy): domain Eukaryota; kingdom Metazoa; phylum Ctenophora; class Nuda; order Beroida; family Beroidae; genus Beroe; species Beroe forskalii. The sequence continues at coordinate 84,982 of WFMF01000428.1, forward strand.
CTTTAGGAGATTGGTGTTGACCATGGTTTTTAAATTGGAGATTAAAGATTCTTGCAACATAAAAAGATCCAAAAAGTGATAGTTTTAAGGACCTTTCACTAGATAACCAAAAGTAACCAACTGGTACCAAGTTACCAAATTAGTTACTGGTTTTGAATAGTTTGACCACCAGATTTGATCCCGGAACCATTTTTGTCAAACTATAAAACCCCATCAAACTATAAAACCATCGAATAAATTTTAGTGACTGTGACTATCTCGGCAGCTGGCCATAATCATGATCATACTTCACTTTGTTAAATTCTATAACCATGCGAATATCGATTATTGGAGTATTGAATCCTGTTTTTAATTAATCGTTCAGCAGGCTGATCCGTTGTTAAAATGCATGATTGCGAACCGTTCATATCCAGATCACATATTAAATTCACAAAAGGTAGGAGATATCGATCGGGAGCTCGCGCAACCGTCAGCAAAGTTCCGAAAATATATTTAACTCTAATATAAAGCATACAGGAGCTGAAGCGAACTTGACATTTTAGTTTCCTATCATAAACGTTGCTTTGATTATATACGATAAATGATTGCTGTTGGAGTCGTACTGTCCTAAAAATAATTTATGACTATCCACTTGATTAGATATACTCTCCGTCAAATGGATTCTACTCTGGCAAATTTGCTGGAAGGTAATTTAAGAAACTTGAATTGAACAATTTCTTACTATTGTGGCTTTATGGGATTACTTTTCTCAGCTTGGGGGAGAAAATTAATGAATTTCTGGACATACCTTTCAAAATTTGTTATTCAACAATCTATATTAATTTCGACACTGAAAAGAAGTGTACTTTATAGATCGACAAAAAATTTGTTCGAGATTGTGGTTATGAATGTACTTTCAAATTGCTAGGTGGGTTTAAAATTTAGAGTTATTCTTATACAGAAGATCTTTGAAGAATAATCTATATAATTTCAAATAGAACCAGTATTTAATCAATTTATGTATTTATACTTACATATAAACATTCTTGTCCATTCATTGACAGAGAGAGAAATGTTATATCCTTCAGGAATACAGATATTATTGCCAGGTAGCTAGTACTGTTCATAAATTTGTTGTAACCAAAACCATCAAAAGTTGTGCAAGTCCAATCTTCATTGAAACCAAGAAATTTAAATTAAACGCTTAAAGTGGATTTTGATGCGCGTTTTAGGTGAATCTATATAATCAAACCCATCACTAACTACATGGGTACTAGGGTCCCCACTGAAATATTTCCTCATCATAGCGCAGTATGTGCTGTAATGAGTTGGTGCATGCCCTATTCTCCCTTGCAGCTCATCTTTGGACACCCACCCAGTTTAAGTGTCGCGCACGCATAAAATCGGGATATGAGACTTGCCATTATCAAGGATTTGAACGATCAATTGTTGACATGTAGGACTGTCTTTAGCCATTTTAGTTATAAATTTGATTGATAGATGCGAATTCAGGCTAAACTCTCCACAACACCAATGAAATTTCTGATGTGCTAGTGCTAACAGCTATTTAGTATTTCATACTTGACTGGACTTGCGTCTTTCATAATATCATTTGATACATCACATAACTACAATATTATCAGATTTAAAATGGTGATTGATTAATCATTTTTGTAATCATATTTTGTCTAATGATTAACCAATTTCTTGTGCTAAATCAAGTGATTTTTGCAACCAACTGAAGCATTGGGATTTTCGTTTTAGCGGGGTTTCACGCGCACTACTCGTATAGAAAGTGAAGTTCATTTGGCTTACATTTCGCACCCCCACTGTTTAAAATCATACGGTCACGTATGTACGGTGTTATCAGTGGGCGACTCAAAATGTTTAATAATCCAGAACGATCTTTGAACATGAAAATATAATTGTTCAACTTAACATATAAGGATGGCGATTATGCGCGACTCCAAAGCACAGTTCATCTTGATGTCACTGTGGGGGTTAACCTTACCAATCGGTGACGTAGACTGGTCATTTCACGGGTACGCATCCCGTTGGGCAGATAGTTGCCTCTCTCCTCTCGTCCTCACCTGTCAAATCCCGAGATTGACGGCACACCATTAGATTTAGCCAGTGATTGGTAGCACCGGTAGTATATTCCTCTATGTGTCGGAGTTTATAGTGATCATAAAATCCTAGTAAACTTAGATGATATTTATATACATATCTCTAACTATTAAACAAACTTGTCGCTCTCCTCCCTCATCGTCAGCCGTCGTCACGACACTTTCAATTAATAAATTTTCAAATCTTTTAATTTTGACTCATCATGATCATGAAGGTGATAAGTGTCAGAAGAAGCCGTGTTGCTTGTTGGACTGATATGACTTGCTGACCAATCAGCATCGAGATTGCCAATCACGTGACTGATCTATATATCAGTAAACCAGTAGAAGTAGTCGTAGGGCTCATCACTATAACCAGTGTGGGTCTGGGCCACTTCTCTGTTTCGTTGAGATTGTCTTCGTCTTGATGGGGACACCCCGGATGGGGAGTAGTCAGCAGTGAGGTGGGAGGAATTGTTGGAGCTTTTGGAATGGGGAATGAGGCGGCGAGTGTAAGATAAGGATGATGTGGAGTGGGAGGCTGGGAGTGGGAGCTCATAGGAGGTGGTGATGGGGTCAAGTAAAGGTGGAGAGCTGAGGATCATGGGGTGATGGAGATGGGGGTGAGTCATTTCGGATGGAAGACGATGGTGCTGAGGATTTGGGGAAAGCAGTGGAGCACGCATGCCTTCCTTGAGACTTCTTGAAGGTACCTATCTGTGGTTTTCCGGAAACTATATTCCATTGGTATATAGCAATCGTCAATCAAAATGACTTTTTTGCCTAATTTTCTTCAAAAATCTTCCGTTCAATTGCAGTCAGAAACCATCCCCCCGATAAGAAATCTTTATTGTTTCTGAGCACAATGTCCACTCAGGTAACAGCATGGATTTAATTCTGAACTGGAACATGATCATAAGTTTTTGCGTAATACTTGCGTAAATAATCTTGTGATAAATGATTTTTATTGTTGAAAAAAGTTTCGTTTTGAGATCATTTACATTGCAATAATTGATAATCTTATTTCGGTTTCGCCAGCCTCAACACCCGCATGTAATTTGTCTATAATATATCAACGATATAGGAGATGTAATTAAAACACTATCTTCTTTTTCCCCAAACTGCTAACGTGAGTTTTGCTTCCATGAAAGCTATGATAAATTGAGTAATTCTTTTTGGAGCTTCAAAAAAAGTTGGATTCTGCATTCTCCACAGGTAAATATATAGCACACATATGACCGTGTTTAACTGCGAGTGCCGATACAAAGTTTTTAACTTGTTGCTAACCCCTCTTCTTTCAGCGAAGCTAATTTTTCTCCACCCCCACGTGACACTATGCCTGCATTTCCAATGGCAATTAGTTTTCTACAATTTAAAATTTAAGCTGTAAGTTAATTTAGCTGATTGATTGATCAATGAATGATCATCTACAAATGGTGCAGTAGCTCTCTCTCCCCTCCACATTCCAATCCACACTTTGATACATCATGTTGCGTGAAATGAGAGCCGTGCGAGCCTGACTTTGCGCCAATGCGTCCAGTAGCGTGGCGACTGCGCTCCTCTCTCAATTTTGGCAGCATGGGTGCGGTCAAGCCAAATAGTCACGTGGTCGCCGTCGTCATGTGACCACGCCTAAGTCAACCAACCGCCCGTTTTAAAAATCTATGAGTCGGCGAGATTTTTAGAGTTTTGTCTGAAGATTTTTTGTTCAACAAATTCATTTTACGTTGCATTTATTATTTTCGTTGCTCCCAATTATCTTTCCATTGTTCACTATTTTTGTAGAAAAAAGTAATTTTATTTCAGCTACTTTTTTCTTTTTATAAATCTTTACATAAATCTTTTCATAAATCTTCTTATAAATCACGCATTCTTAGCTTTTCATTGAATGTCGTAAGCCAAAGATAAAAATTTAGCACCAGCAAATAAATAAGTCGTGCAATATTTTTTTTTTTTTTTTGGTGCAAAATCCACTGACCACACGCCACCGCTTACGCGGTGACGGTGGCAGCTCTCGTACGAAAGCTCTGCTGGGACCCATCTGGATGCACTCTAGCAGGCTGGTAACCCCTTACCTGGGTGCCAGATGGTGGTGCTCCTGGAAGCACCAAATGGTCGGGGGCATGCCTCCGAAGTTGACTACCGTGATCCCTTGGTAAGAATGGCTTGAAGAGCCTGGTCCCTCTAACACTGGGCTCTGTGAGGAGTCCACCAGGTTGAGTTTGTGCAGGACTCAGGCTGGTTGTTCTGGTGAAGCAGGGGTTAGATGCGGGGTTATGTGGGGTTGTGGTTGAAGAGTGGTTGCTTTTTCAGGTAGAATTAAAGAAGATGATGACGTGTGATGATTCTCCGTTCTATGTAATACTTGTTTTTGATTGAAAATAATAAAAGTGTGTTCTCATGGCGATACTCTGGAAACAATGCACACAACTAGGTAGAAGACTGCAGCAGTGCTTTCTACTCCAGAGTTTCTGATGCCTGCTGAGAAAATTGGTAGAACAAAATGATACCCCACATAGGAAGGCCATAATGGTATCATGACGGTCATCATGAAGACATCATGACGTATGATGGGGGAGATCACAGTGTCTTGAAGACCTTAATGTGACTCTAGGGATGAAAAAATCTTTTGCGGCCTGAAAATTGCCTTTTTTCGACCCTTATTCGATATAGAGGTCTCGAGGGAGGTGAAATAGAGGTTTATCTGGTCATAAATCATGCGCCTGAAACCACTGAACCAATGATATTCACTAGTTTTCCTTTGTTTTCTTGTAAAATCCAAAAAACCTATATTACCATTCAAAACGGCATGAGACAGCAGCGATAGTTAGATAGGTTTATGATGCGCCTAGCATGATGCGGTTGCGTTTAATTTAAGACTCCAACTGCCAGCCAACCAATTTTAAATGGAACCGACTATAGTGTTTGTACATATGTGACCGGTTTTATGTGCATACGGTTATCGTCATACTCATACGAGGGGGCATTTGCAATTCTATTAATTCTAATTAAACCTTTTAAACGAATGCGAAGGATTTAACCATTTTGTTTGTAACAATCATACGCAAGTAAATTGTAATCAAAATTCAAGTTAATATACCCCTGAAGGCGGTATGACATAATCTGAGAGGTAATTGAAATCAAAACCATGATTTCAATCAAATCAAATTTGAAATGAATGTCGATTTGAGTGAACTTTAATCGTGCATTCTCTGACAGGTGTTTCCCTGAAGACAAGTGACTCTGTGGCAGGAATGGCTGAGTACACGGTGGCATTACGAACACTTGACATATTGGAAAGTGTGACGTTTTACCGGTCTTCAGGCTCGTGTGAACTTTACCTCTCATACCTTACATCAGGTTTGATATGATTTAGAATGAGATTATCATTATCCACTGATAAGAAAGCCGAAAAACCACTCATATCATTTACTGAAAAGCGTACGGAAATCTATCGCTTTTCTGTCTGGGTTCAGTTTGAAGTGTATGTGTATTTCAGTCTACGATAGCCTTCTTTATTCAGGTCTAGATATGTATTTTCAGTCTCCTTAAACCTTCTCATTACCAGGTCTATGGTATTTCTACTCCCTGGAACTGCTGATAGTAACGGGAGACAAAGCAGCGATTGTGTGGACCTCCAGTCTCCGGCGGATTGAGGGACAGGACTTAGCCTACACCTCCACCTCCATCCTGTACCCTCGGGAAGCAACCATCCCCATTGGGGTGGTTGTGAACTTCAGCGTTAGGGTCAGGGTACAACTGTACGAATCAAGGGGAGACTTTGTGGTCAGGAACTTAGAGTTTAAGAACTGTTGGTAGGCAAGAGAAGTTTAGACAGAAGGCTGTGCTTTTTGATATCATTCAAAACCTTTGTTATTGGAGGTTAATAGATTTAGAAGTGATGAAATACCTTGCCCTATTATTAGGGATCGTTCACATATTACGGAATCAATTTTTGGCCGATTTTAACCCCCCTCCCCCTCGTAGGATGTTACCCTACCCTCGCGCGCGGCGCAACGTTCCACATTTGGACGTCACTTTACGCTGTGACTTGATAGATATCCAGTCAGAAGAAATAGACTGGCAATTTGTTACAATTACATAATATAACGTAATCATTCGGAAACCCCCCTCCCCCTCGGGGATTACGTAATATGTGAACGATCCCCTATCGTAGGGTTGGACAATGAAACGCATTGGTTACTGGTTATGAATTAATGTAATGATGACGAAACTCAATAGCTTCGGAAATTATTAACAATATCATAGTATAATTTTGTAACAACCCTCATCTGTTTTTACAGTCTTTAATTATATACGGTAAATACACACTTGGGTGTGCAATTACCACATCAATTCCACGAGCTTGCGAGTGGAATTCATGCAATAAATGCACGAGCTTGCGAGTGCATTTATTGAGTAATTACACGAGCTTGCGAGTGCAATTACGATAATTACACACCAAGTGTGTATTTACTGTATTATACCACCATATATGCAGCAATCAAAGGAGACGGACTGAATAGAAACATAGCAACAATTTTATATGAATGAACGTTTGTTGTATTCGAACTCGATGTTTTATGATCAAAATCTCAATAGGTACGCTATTTCATAATTGAAACAAGCGAATATTTTGTACAATTTTGCCTTAGATGAATTTGTAAAGTCAACATCCCATAATCATCGTGTTTAGCTGTTCAATTCAGCGAATAAGTTTTAAGATTAAACGTCCAAATGATAGAACCAGCGCCCAGCATTGATACATACTGTTAGTGTATGAAGTAGTGTATGTACTTCACAAAAATTTTGTTTTGATATTTCATTGCCATAAAAACATGTTGCATGAAAGTTAAGTACTCAATTGAAACTTCGAAACAAAACATTTCACACCACAACCATTTAAGCATAAATAACAACTGACTCGAGAGCCACAATCTTATGCGGATAGAATTTACCCTTAAACTCTTAAAGAAAAACACGATCACATGTAAAGTATAGTTAGCTAATTCGTTACGATGTATCAAAAGGTATGTACTATGTACTGCTCGCTTGATCAATAAGTATTGCACAATAATCATTATCTTTATTCTTTACTCCGATCCAAAAATAAGAAACGAACACTGACTGATAGAAGTGAAAACGAACAGAAATAATGCAAATGAAATCGATAAAACGGAGCAACACACCATATAAATGGCGCCACAAGTCTGCGTTATCTATCAAACAGATAGATAAATAAACACTGAAACACAGATGGAGTAATCAGGCGCGTCTGGCTGGCGCCATTTAGGTATATACGATAGTGTTCCTTTTATCTATTCTATCTTTAAATTTGTGTTGCCCTCCAATAATATCGTTTAGATATAGTGTATTTTATACATTGTGCTCCTTATCTACTTTATCTTTTGCTAACATATCGTGCTCCTTGTCGCTATTTTATCTTATTTAAAAGTATACATACGGTTGAGAATACATTATATCGAGTCTTTTTTATATGAGATGTGCGATAACAGATATCATGGGAGCTTATTATTGTCCTATTTATATCCACACAGAGATAGCAAATAGGTTAGAATCGTGCGAATGGCCGTTTCAGAAAATGAGTAGTAATTCAACAGTAGTAATTCAACAGTTGGGAATAGTAATTCAACACTTGAATAGTAATTCAACAGTTGAGGTATAGTAATTACACACTTGACAGTAATTCAACTGCTGGGTACGGTGATATTACATGATTAATTTTGCTCAAAAATTCGAAAAGTAATTACACTGCAGGGTAATAATAGTATTTACACGATCATGATGTATGTACACGTATCCCTTATTAATCGTTTTTAAAAATCGGTGTAATTTATAATTCGGAGTATGAATAGACTGTGGAAATAGAAAATCAAAATGCATAAACTTTAAGGTAGAAACTTTTACGTTCAGACCACGCAATTTCAGATTAATTCCAGTTAAATTTTGGTACGAACAAGCTAGAGCATATTATTAAATTTAATGTTGTCAAAATATACGAAAACGCCGGACACGATAGATCTGCACAGCAGACGCCAGACAGCATTCAAATATTGAACCACCTGGATCCAAACAAGTCAAGCACATTTTAACAGCGCAAAATGCTATGACGTGATATGGTTTTAAATCTAATATTTACCAAGCGTTCAATTTCAACAAAACCAAATATTATAGAAATAGAATCAAAGGTCCGAAAATTTCATATTCAAGTCCGATTCATCGGATGGCGGAAGTTGGACGACTGCCAGTTTCGCCCACCAGAACGTAGGGTTTCATCTTGTCTTCCAGAATCGTGGTGAAAGGCGAGCGGGGTTTCTTGAAATCCGCCACTTCGAAGCCGAACCTCCGCCTCCGATCCATCTTGTAGCTGATGAGTTGTTCTGTGGTAGGTGCTTTGTGGGCCCAAGCGTTAGTTCGTCGTCTTAGTGAGTGAACACTCTTGTTGAGGTCAGGTGGTGCACTGACTGATCTGAAGTTCTCGTCATGTCCTGAAATTATGTGTAAGTGGAGGAGTGGTGGTTTTAAAAAGTAAAAGATAGTAGAATAATAGAATCATGTCCATCCCTTATTCCCTTCAACGTGGGAAAAATTAAGCGGAAACATTTGTGCAATTCTCCCCAAAACACGAACCATTAGGCGTCAGGCTGAAGTGTATGGCTGACTTGGACAGGGCAACTTCCGTCCCTCTCTTCTGTCCATCCAGTGTCACAGTACTCTTCTCTGTGTCGTCCTGCACCTGTGGCTTGATGAACGGCGCACTGTTGACGGCCCTGTTGGAGGCGGCGCTGTCTGCCCCGCCCTTAGAGGCAGAGGACTTGGTCCTCTTGGTGGGACGCTTCTTAGAAACCTGCCGCTCTGAAATGACAGAACTGAGAACAGATAATTGATAACCAGCTATGCAGTTGGCCCTAATGTGTGAGGTGTGATTTTTAAAGCGTTCTTAGAATCGCGCCCAAGTTCCTCGAAGTCTTATTGAAGTTCTACTTCTAAAGTGCAGAGACTTCGTTAAAATTGAGCCCTTAAATGTCTAAGTGGTGTGATTTTTGAAGCGTTCTAAGAAAGGCTCCCAAGTTCCTCGAAGTCTTTCTGGAAGTGGAATATATTGAATACGGAAGTTATACTTCTAAAGTGCGATGACTTCGTTAAAACTGAGCCCTGGTATCTCAAACGAACCTGCAATGGAGGCAGTGATGAGATCAATAACTTGGGTGTTACCCCACTCGTAGGCGATGTCAAGTGCTGTCTTCTCACGTTTGGTTCGCAAGTTCACCTTGGCTCCTTTGCTCAGCAGTAACTGAACAACTTCCACACTGCCACTTTCCACAGCTCTCATGAGGGGTGTACCTGAAATACCGGGTCTTAAAATCCATAGGAATTTTGAGAAATCACGCCAAACTGTCCACTAATTTCCTTTTAACTCAACCATACTTGGGTGTAAAAATGCCGATGGGCACACAATTACAATAAATTTCTGGAAAATGTATTTTGTAATTTAAAGTGTAAAAGTGTAACTGTAATCACCTCCATTAAGTGCCTGAGCGTCGACCTCTGCCCCATTGTCCACCAGCAACTGTGCGATGTCCGGCTGGTTTGCATGGCAAGCGTGGTGGAGCGCTGTCCAACGGAAATTATCCTGCATGTTGACGTCCACCCTGAAGGAGGGGTGAATGTTGTAAGGTCATTGTAAATCAAACTATTCACGTTTATATCTTCCCCGTGTCACATGCTGTCTTGTGTTTTGCAGCATCGACCATCGTCAGTGCAGTGATCAGGGGTCTGAGTAACGTTGGTCTAGGACAAGGAAGTAATATCGGTTTCGATTTTTCAGTGAACCAATACAAAAAAAGGTGTCAAATAAAAGCATTTAATTTGTGATTCGTCGGGAAATAAATATAAGGCAAATTTCTGATTTCGGTCCTCTTGAAAATCGCCAAAACCCTCGACATCCGGATATCATTTTCCCACGCGCGCGCGCCATCCCATGTGGAATTCACGTAGACACAGTTATTACGATTTCCCAACACGCAATAAAATGTCGTCGCGCGCCACGTCTCTTAAATATTGCCAAAATGTGCCATCAAGACTAAAATCTTGATATTTGTCTTACTGGACTGATAATCCAGGCAATTTCCAATCACTGAACCGACAGATGAAAGCCAGTTAACGCACAGGAATCGGGCAAGCAATAAGCTAATAAGCCATGCAATATTGACAGTCAGTCAATCGGTCATAAGCTACAACAAAGCGGTCACGTTATGGCACCGATTGTATTGTCTGCGAGTCTATAGTAAGGATTCAATGATTCAAAAGTGAGTGAGCGATCGATCAAAGTTAAATAATTAGGGTTAATCCTTAAATTTTAGAATTTATCTAAAGCAGTTTGGTAAGCGCTGCTTACCCATATTTGAGAAGGATATGAACAATCTGGTGTCTGCCGTTAGCTGCAGCGATCATCAGGGGAGTTTTGTTGAACTTATCAACTTGGTTGAAGTCCACTTGGTCCTCAACAGCTGCTTCTATCGTCTTCAGGTCACCTAACTGAGCTGCCTTGTGCAGTCTGATGTACGACGTTGCTGCGATGATACAACATCCGTTAATTTAAAAGTTCAGCGTCTATAATTCAAAGATGTCAAAATTTGGGAAATAAAGATAATGAATGACTAATAGATTAGGCAAAGACATCAGTTATCAAGAAACTTTGCCAATGAAAAAAGTGTCCTTCTTTACTGTAGAAATCACATTCAGCGTTTTATTTTAATGAAAACGATCTGTGATCTTCATTCTACCGTTGTCATTGTTAGACAGTTAAACTGTCTAAACACTGTTCTCTATGACATGAAAAGTCGCTGTAATAAGACAGTAATGACCACTCATCCAATTTCATGTGTTTAATACTTTAATAGCTACATACACACAGATAATACAGTACCAACCTGAGGAAAAGGCGGTTAAGATGACGTCATTATCATAGTACAATGTGGTAAGTTGTGAACGTAGAACCGCCTATTTCTCCCAATTGTTAGGTTTGGTTTTGGACTAAATACAAAACGCTAGACAGATCATTTGTATGTGTCTCTTGCACACCAAAATGTGGAGAAGTCTTGCATGGATATAGTAATTGAATCATGTTGATAATAACTTAAATTTAAGAATCTAGGTATGTCATGTAGGTTTGATTTTCCTTAAGATTTGTTTTCCTCGGATTGGAATGAGATGGCTTGACGCTTTCTTAAGCCGTCACCTGTTTTTGAAGAGGCTATAAATGGCTATGAGAATAAAATATCAGTCATATTACACAGTGGGTTATCAAGTTGTTGGTATCAATTTGAATAAGATAAATTTCATTGACCTTGATACTGAAAAAGATTAGATAGATGTGAGATACGTCAGTATTTGTTAAATAATATCAGCACGGAAAAACTTAATTGTTTTAATATACTTGACGCTAACAATCGGTTGATTTTAAATCTACTTGTTTTAACTTTTTCCGACAAACTATTGGATTGCTTAATCTTCCTTTCATCCAAGTAATTAAACAGCAATTACTATATTGTTAAGTTTAACTTTCTAACAAATTATTTTTTAAAGTTTCAAACGTCATCAAATCAAAAAACTTCAACTTGATTCAATGGCTCTCACGGAAAAATTCGTTGGCAGATATTTCTGAAAGTATAAATTAAAGTAAATCAACAAAAAACGTTCAAAAAATCTAAGAGTTCTAAAAAGAGACGTTGTCGGTGGTGCCATATACCAGGAACTATCATCCTCTATGAAAGTCTTTGGAGGACAATCCCTCGGGAACCGGGCAATGTCGGTGAAGTGCTGAAAGAAAACCGTGGATTTAATTTCTTAAACGCGTTAGATCAATGAATTTAAGCTTTATCATGTTAGGTGAAAACAGAAGATATGCACTGCATTTTAAGCATGCATAATACGCATGTGAAAAGCGAGCGATTTGAGCGAACCTCATAATATCACATTCAGCCCATATTTTATATTTATTACTTATCGCTTTCTCGTTTTTCTCGCTTGATAAGCACACATGATAAATGGTCTCTCAATTTCATTAATATAAACTTAAATAATATCATGTTATAGAGAGAATTATAAACATTTTGCTTCTGGTTGATAATAATAACGAATCCTCCAATCGCAACAATTTAATCTGCATAATATTATACTTTATGCTAACATATTCCTTGGTAACCTTCGATATGACGATATAAAACTCAACTGAAGAGCTTAGAAAATTCATTTCAGCTTTACCTAGCATATATGTACAAAAAAGCACACTTGCTCACCTGCTTCTCGAGCTAGTGCACGCTTATAACTCGCACCGTTAGTAATTTTACAGCTTCTACCGCACTATATTATACATACTATTATGTCTAACACATATATAACACAACTCTTGTTTTACATCAATTATATTTATATATTTAAAACACGCCTCTCTTGTCTCTATGTATGTGCTCACTCTCTCTGTCCCTTGCACTTGGCGTGAAGACGAGCCTTTTCACGCGTAACGTGTTCCGAATAGCGACTATGTGGAGTGTGCTGCGTGCTTGTAAATGCCAGATGAGGTGGACTGTAAGAGAGTTAAAATGTGCACGCAAAGTAAACACAACAAACATATTAGTAGTGGAGGTTGCGAAACAACATCATAGGAGAATCATTTTTATTAAGAATCATTTCTGAGAAAATAAGAATTTAAGAATATGAGGAGAAAATCTTAGATTTAAAAAATGGTGAGAAAAGATAAAAAGTTAATGAAGAGGCTCAGGCTGTGATAATAGGACAACTCATCTGAGGTCAAATCTGCTCCTCATCATTTGGTATTATATGCTAATAATATAACTTTCCAAGCACTAGATTTGTTGAGTTCCAAGAATGCAATTTCAAAATTATTACTTTTTTCTTAAGAATGCTTCTTCTAAGGTGTTGTCCCACATAATATAATATATTATGTTGAACAACACCTTAGAAGAAGCATTGTTAAGAAAAGTAATAATTTTGAAATTGCAATTCTTTGGAACTCACAAATCTAGAGCTTCGAAAGTTAGAAACTTACAAAGTTGGAAAGTGAGCACTGTTTTTTTGGAAGTCTGTAAGTCGAAATCGTAGTATGGGAGGTCAAATTAGTACATGAGTGACTCACTCCTTCACTGGTTGTGTAATTCGTAAATTAGAAGACTAGTACTCCCGAGTAATTGGTAATTACCAAAATAGGATAATTATCGACAATCAAGCTTCTTAAATGAAGGAATATTAAAATATTCCGCCCTATTGGTCCTGGCTTCCTGGACGAGCTCTATGTTTGACGGTTAAATGCCTTCTCTCATAAAATACAGACAGCATTTAGAGGCGGAGTCTGCCGCGAGCTCTTATAAGCTCAAACCATATTATATCATCATATCAAAGTCCTAATGAAGTGACCACTGCATTATATAAATGTTTAATGTGACCGCTGCTATCACTCCAACTGACTTTACTCCTTCATAATATTCTGAAGGAGCAGCTCTGGGAGCATTCGATTGGTTGAAGTAGCAAGCAAGTATCTAGCGGTTCAGAACACGCCTCATTAGGCTAAACACGCATTCAACACGCACTCATTACTGACACGCATTAATAATATAACACATCATATAGAACGCAAAGTAATGGTCCGGATACTTACCACCTCAAACATACCACGTTATTGTACATCACTTACTTACTACTCTATTACTTTAGTAAAATAGTAATGATTCTGATGATTTTCACCATGCATATACTGCGATTCCAGGACCGTGTTTATTGTAGAGTTTTATGTGTATCTAACAACACATTACTTAAAGTATCACACACTTACTTAATGGTGTGTAGAATAGGGATTTCTTCGTCAATTTAATCAGAAATAGGACGAGTAGAGTGGTTACTACATCTTCTACTAAAACTTTATATAATGAATATATGATTCTGATTTATTGGTTAGATTTTCATCTTAAAATCATAAATAATTGAATTAAATTAATTTATATAGCGATTCATTAGGACCGTGTTTATTGTGAGAAACCCTATGTTTTATACCGACACTCTGTTGCTCAGTGACTCAGTGAGCGGGAACTCTCTCTCTCACGTACATCCGACCGTGTACTGAGTACAGTGCTCGTGCCTTGACATTACTTGCTGTGTATAATGTATATTGTACTTCACATAATAGCAGACAGTAGATTGCCGTATAATATATTCAGTGCATTTTCTAAATTAATTTAATTCAATTATTTATAGATTTAGTTAAGATAAGAGCTTAGTGATATAATGTTGCCAAGGAATAAACAGAATATGACTATGATGAATGATATATTCATTGAAATATCACAAGAACACGACGTTTTAATTGGAAGATGTTCGTAACCACTTACTTAAGTTTCTTAAGTTATTATGTTGCCAAGGAATCATAATATTTACAGTTTACAGTTTACACTGAAGCGTTGATGATAAGGTTGGAATGAAGTAGAAGAATGGAATGTATAAGTGAAGGTTAGTAGAACAGCTAGCATGGCTCTGTTTATGAGTTGAGTTTATGTTTAGCATGAGTTTATGTGTTTATGTATCATTCAAGAGGTTTAGCAAAATAACAAACTTGCATCGTAATATTGTATGATGTTCAGTGGTAAAAAACATGAATTATTTTTATCAGATGAGCTGTAACTTACAAGTCAAGGAAGGCGTCATAGTCATGGTTGAGAATGGTCTGCTGATAACGTTGAATATCTCACTTTATCATGCGAGCAGTCTCTACCACACGACAACAGTAAAAGTTTATGATAATTCGAGCTGGAGTGATTTAAACAAGGTAAAACTTTGTAAATTGGACCGTAATTTCGAGCTGTACTCAGATGGTAAGTTATACACTGTAACAGTCTTTACTTGACTTTTAACAGGGAAAACCGTGGTAGAATGTGTTGCTGGCATGCAGGTACTCATGTTGGTTTTATAACAACGTCAGCCGACAAGGCGTCAGACTAGGGAATGCTAGCATAACGAGGGAATAAAATAATGTAATTGGGAGATAAAATGATTGGAATTAATGAACTAATGAGTGATAAGTCACAAAGAGCGGTGAACGGACATTTCATCTCACGACACTTCATCTCACGACTCTTTATCTCGCAATATGTTAACTCTACGCTATGGTTAGGGTCTGGGTTAAGGTTTTGGTTAGGGTTTTGGTATGGGTAACAATCAGTATTCTATATGGTATTATTCCGATGGTATACACCATGTGGCATCACATTTCAGCGGATTTATGAAAGTATGAACTATAAACACCCGAAAGTGTTTATTAGAAGATAAGAGTCTCACCTCCATCTTCTCCACTACATCCTCGCTCCGGATAAAGGGCTTAACTCGTGTCTTCTCCATCATGATGTGAAGAGGTATCTTCTTCTTACGACCCTGCAGGAATCATGAGATGTTACCAAACAATAATACCTTCCCACATTGAGCGCTGTGAATCTAACGCCCGGGCCCTGCGAGGGCATTTTACGGTTTTCAAAGTGAGACTAGTTTTCTCTAAAAGTGAGAATAGTATCCTCTGAATTTGAAACTCGCGTCCTTGTTCTTTGTCAGTCTCATGAAAATTGAAATTTCATGCTATAACTCTATAACTAATGTCTTAATATAGAACTTAGAAGTAAAGAGTTTCAAATCGAATAGATTCTCAGGACACCAAAAGATTTTAGACAGGGTAAAATGTCGCTCGAGAACAAAATGTGATATTCTTTTATTTCAGATTGTAGTGCAGTAGCTGAGTAGTAAATTCTTTGGCAGACTCATAATAATTGAAATTTCATGCCATAACTATTGCCTCTAATTCAGAGCAAGAGTTCTAAATATAGAACTTAGAAGTTTCAAATCGAAAAGATTCTCAGGAAACCAAAAGATTTTAGACAGGGTTTAATTTTGCTCGAGAAAAAATATGATATTCTTTAAATTCCAATGTCTGAGTGCTAATTTGGCACAATATATTTCATTTTTGACGCACGACAGACATTATCAATACAGGCTTCATAGTTCAATGGAAGTATAGAATTTCAAAATTTGATACAAGAGCAGAACTTTATGATTTACATTCAGCCATATTCGCAATAAATTCATGAGCCACGCACAATAAAAAACGTTTTTTTGCTAAAAACCGTTACTTAAATAATCCACACTCACCCCTTTGCCTTTCCTGCCTCCCTTTTTCTTCTTCTTCTTCTTGCCCCTGGCGAAGTTATCATAGGATGAGAGTTTGAGGAAGAGCTTGCCCACCAGAAAGTCGGAGTAGTTGACCTTCCCACCGTCACACGCCTTCAGGATCTCAGCTAGCTGGCGGTCTGACACAGGCGTTTCTGGGGAGGAAGGAGAGTCGTGAGTATTGTTGCAAAGGTGTCATTCTGAAATTTATTTCTGGGTACGAGTCGTGAGGCAAAATATATGTAACTGAGAGTGATATGATGTTAATAATAAATCAGTACAGTTTAAGAACTAATGGCGGTCGTCTAGACAATTCAGGAGGCGTTCTCAAAACTCCCAACATTTACGTCATATTAAACCACATACTGGTTTACCAAATTAAAATGATTGGTTTAATAAGCCACAACTTCCCACATCTCACTAATATTATAAATCTGTTGACGAATAATTATCTTTACCAAAAACAATTCACACAGCATAATTTGAGCTATGAAGCTATGAGTATGAAGACGAATAGCAATGAATGATCTCGGTATTATCCTCCGACCACTGCTCAACTCACGGAGTTTTTATTTCTATTTTGAACTTACTGAGTTTCCTGATGATGGTGATGAATGTCTCCAGGGCTATCTCGTGGTTCCCCAAGGCATCGTACTGCACACACTCAGCCACCAACTCCTCGTAGTTGCTCTTATTCCACTTCAGCAGGAGTAGCTTCCAGTAGTCCTTGCCTGCCCTGATCTTACCTCCCGCGCACGCCTTGTTGATAGCGTTCTCATGCCTGGAGGGGCGAGGAGTGAGGAGGGGTGAGGAGTGAGGGGGTGAGGTGTGAGGGGGGTGAGAGGTGAGGGGGTGAGGACTGAGGGGAGAGGACTGGGGGATGGGGGGAGTGAGGGTTGAGGAGTGAGGGGTGAGGGGTGAGGAGGAGTGAGGGGTGAGGGGTGAGGGGTGAGGGGTGTGAACTAAGGAAAAAAGGGTGAGGGGGTGGGACAGGATCATGAATCTACTTTGGTAAAAGGAGGAAATTGGTGTAAAGTTGTTGGTTGGTTCATGGTCTCAAGCATCCAGGATGACCTGGGTGAGAGAATTTGTTCACTATACTCGTAGGGGTGAAAGTGTGGGAGGAGGAGGAATTTCGTCGAGAATAATTTAAAACTCATGTTTAATGTATATTATTAGCCATTCAAACATTCCAAGAACAATAGTTTATAGAAAGTAATCGCATTTGGTGGTTCAATAGTACCAAGAAGCCTGACTCGTTACCAAAATTAGAAATGTAGGATAATACGAATCTGGCAGCGTGCCATAGAGCCATAATGCCACATGGGGAACATTGAAGGAAAAATGTCATAAATTTCTTCAAGATAAAAGGAGCTACAGTCTACAACCACAGTGGTCTCTTTTTCAATATCTATGAATTCACCTTTGGAATAGCTATGGAACACACCTTTCTTAGAATTATTAGTGACATAACGGGCGCATATTTTTTGTCATTCTGAGTTATACCAATTAGAAATTTCTAAATGTTCTCCGAGAATTTCAGCTATTCATGTTGCTGAAGTGGAAGGTTATGATAGATTTCGTAAGGAAACCGGCTAATATGCAGGCAAACCGCGACATTTAGGACTTAAGTACTTATGCTACGTAAAACCTACTATGCAACCCTTTTTGGAAAATTAGTAAATGGATCTCCACACCCAGCATCAGATAAATTATTAAACCGATCAGAAGATTAAAACGAAACGTCATTATGTGCCTTGTAACTCCCAATCCATCACCATAACAGGAAATGATAGCCTGAAAACTGCCTTAGCACAGGACTCCGTCATAAACTGAGTATGGAAATGTGGAGCTTTGATTCCGTTGAAATTTTTACCTCCAAACTTCCCAAGAAGGCCCGGTCGTTGCTGAGAGCGCAGAATGGCGTGGGTGAAGATGTTTTAACCTTAGGTGTGTCACTGAGACAGTGCACAGCAAATATTGTGTGCAGGGAAATATTATGTTTTAACCAGCGGCACTAAATAGCAGTGAGGGTACCAGGTAAGTGCTAAACTAACAAACTAAGGGGCTTACGTGACGATAGTAATTTACCGGTCATACTTGATTAATTCCAGAGATTAATCTGCCAAATACCGTATGTGAAAATTTTACATACCAGCACGTTATGAACTTTTCACCAGAAAACAGGGTTTTAGTGGAGAATATTAAGGGTTTTAGTGAAGAGTATTTAAATTTTATTGTTTAACTTAAACGAAATTCCAAGACGAGAGACAGATTATTTAATAGGAATAAATTGTCTATTTAAATTGCATGGGATTTGCAACCCAGACTAAAGTGCTTCCAACAGCGGCGAGAACTTAGCAAATTATAGCAGTCTTCCATTGTGCTTTTATAGGTATAAAACGCTGCACAAATCTCAAAATATAATCGCCTGCAGAAAATTGATTGGTATTGACGCCATCACCACACCATTAAGATATTAACTGATGACGTCACCCCAGCTATCTCTTACGCACATTTACCATCTGCAGCTGCAGCTGCAAGCAAACACCTTGTTATGCAGTCTGTGTGCAGCTGCAGACTGCATAGCACCTTGCAGGCTGCACGCAGATTGCATACAGGCTGCACACACAACACACAGACAGCAAACAGACAGCAAACAGACAGCAAACAGACTGCAAACAGACTGCACACAGACTCCACACAGACTCCACACAGACTGACACACAGACAGTACACAGACTGCACACAGACAGCAAACAGACAGCAAACAGAATCCACACAGACTCCACACAGACTCCACACAGACTGCACAAACGCTGCACACAGACAGCAAACAGACAGCAAACAGACTGCACACAGACTCCACACAGACTCCACACAGACTGCACACACAGCACACAGACTGCACACAGACTCCACACAGACTGCACAAACACTGCACACAGACTGCACACAGACTCCACACAGACTGCACAAACACTGCACACAGACAGCACACAGACTGCACACAGACAGCATACAAACAGGCAGCTCTCGAGACTCAACTAACTTTCCTGTTAACATCATACTCAGTGTCAGCTAACAGCTATGTATCCTGCCCACAAACAGTAGAATCTTCACCACCTTACCACTTCGAGCGATGCTATATATTGACATCATGATGTAAGCAGTCTATTGGCTCTTTGTCAGAGCTTGTAAGGATGACGTAGCACACTAAACACACAAACACACACAAGGTGGGGCTGACTAATAACTTGATAATAACAAGTAGATGGCAGACACACGGCTGCAGCAGCTTGTACACGCGGCAGACACCGGGTAGACAGGGTCCTGCCCGGAATGTTCGGTAATCTATAACCTCATAGTGTCAAGGAAAACGTGTTGGGGTTGAAGAATCCTGCAATTGAATTTTAGGGAAAATTCAAAATATTGGATACCCATGTTGAACAGCTTTAACAATATTAAAAGTTTCCGTAAAATTAGGAGTAGGTAAGCACTAACGATCGGTAGTCGAGGCTGAATAATAAGAAACATACTGGTCATATAATACTCTTCGAGTGTTGTAGCATGGTTACATATCTCATAAGATCTTGGAAATCTCAACCAAATTCCGGGGCTCCCTTAGTCCGACATGGAAGTTGGAACCACCACAACCCGTCGAAATTTAACAGTCTGTGTGCAACCACCTCGACTTCGTCTTGGCGACATCTGTACACTGTACAGCCCCCAGCGTGGGAAGGTTTTACTTCCGTATAATGATGCTATTGTGACGCTCAAAGGAAGTATATAATGCAGTTTCTGAATCTTAACTTGTTGCTTTGTTGGCACTTTTCCAACACCTAGACAGGGAGCTAAGGTCGGCACGTCGCAGCAGTAGAAAACATACCGTATCAGGCAAGATTTGCTATGCCTGGGTAAGAATGACGACATAGCCATGGCCTAAAATGACAGATTCATGTGGCAAAGCGGTCACGTTCGTGGGTGGCAAAGCACCTCCCATTACCCCAAATATTAAACAATTTGTCCACAGGAGACATTTCAACTCCATAACAGCTCATAATTAATATAAGTTCATAAAAGTAAATCCCGGGGAATATTACCTGCGACATTGCTTCAGATAATATGATAAAGCTCGCTATATGAACTGATGACAATTTATTGATTTACTTATTTTAGTAGTGAGTAACTGCTTCCCAGTGGAATAATTTTTAAAAGTGGCTGGGAATGAGGATTTAGCGGGAAAATGGCTTTTTCTGTCTAGTGGCGTCTCTAAAATCTAAGACTACTTCAATCATGATTTCATGTCTCAAAATCACGGAATTGTGGAGAAGGCTCGTCAAATTTGACTATTCTTTGAGAAATGATGTAGGGAATTGAATCAATATCACAATAAAACGCGAAAGCAATTATGAAGTAACGAATTTTACTCGTATAGTTACATTATTTTCATTCTGTATCACGCCTATCTAGCTCAGTTGGCTAGACCGCGCGCTTAAATTAGCACGATCTGTCGTACGCGAGGTCCGTGGTTCGAGCCCGACTATAGTCAAATTTAAAATTTTCATTTTTCGTAGCTTATCTTCAGTTTTCTGATGTAAAATAATGATCCTACCTAATCAGTTCATCAGAAAGATATTAAATTGATTCAAAAGATTCTAAGATTGATTCAGCAGTTTGATTTCGAAATACAGTGGGATCTACTCAAATAAGCATGTTGCACTGGTGGTTTAAACTAGAACTTCCAAAATGTTGAGTTCCACAACAAAAGATGATATGGTGAGTTCCTGGCTGTATGGTGAGTTCCTGGCTGTATAAACAAACAATGGTAGCCCTGCAGCGGATTTCAGGATTCCCTGGCTACTTTTTGAGTCTGGCAGCTAGTTTGGGAATATTTTGGCTAGTTTAGGATCCCGTAGCTTTTTTAGGCATGAATGACGCGCGTTTCGTGCGCGTTAATTGGATTCTGACGCAGTTTGGAAATTGCTCCTTTATCAAAACTAGCGAGTTGAGACGATTAGAATTATTGCGCGGCGTAAAATAGCCAAATACTAGTATCTAATTTCTTTAATAACTGTCAACCTAAATGGGCTTTTTTTGCTTCGATTTGGGCAAATTTCGGCTGGGATTGCCGCTCCTACAATCCTCATATTATGCCACTGGGAACTGCTTTCAAGTCTCTAATTTTCCCTAACAATGTTTACTTCGTATTTCCAAGTCGATGTGTCTCTATTTCATGATCATGCGTTCTACTTATCTAGCTACTTATTAACATTGGGACTGACATCGTCCGTTATCAAACAAATCCAGGAAACCAAATGATATAAAACTCAATAAGTAATCGGTACACACCGCAGAACGTACCACGGTACGTACCGTCGTACCGGTTATAGTTAGGACATGTTGTTGTATCGCGGTATGTCTTAAGACTTTGGCTTAAAGTTTACTGGGGTTTTAACTTAGTAACTTTGAAGCAACTTTCAGAATCATTGAGGCGTTCATATTCCAAGTTCAAGTAAACTATCTCAACTATCTAACCACTTCACTGCGGGAATTAAAGAGGCTCGCTAATTGCTGGTGTTCTAGAACTGGGAAAAGAGCTTTGAGATTTTTGAGATTTCTGGTGAGTGTGGTTGAGACACGAGACAGTGTAATAATCGATATATTTCACCAGCTAACTGCCGCGTCTCGACTGCGAGGAAATATACTGAGAAGTCTCCTTGAAGAAGATTATTATGTAGTTCCTAACTTCCTATAATGTTTGAAACACGTGATTGATTGGATCTTGAAATCAACGGCTCATTCAGTGCCCTTACGTCAGTCACTAAAAGAGAAAGAGGCGAACCGTGCCTTGTGGCGTAAGAGATAACTACTTTCGTTAATGAAATCCATTGTACCCGTCACAAATGTAAATGGCTTTGTCAAATATATGAGTCGCATGATGCATCTTTGACAATAGTTTTCCGATATGTGCCCTCTCATTTTGATACAAAATCTTAAGCGGTTCTGATGAAAAATTGTTTCATTTTTGTTATTTAAAAGGACAATTATCAATCCATCTGACAACTATTGTAAAACCTGTCCCGCATCATCTTCTACAATAGTTACCAAAGGTACTAGCCGAAACATCATCAGAGCATATAACAATACCACAATAGAATTTATAATGATGGAGCTTCTTGATTTTTCAAATATAATACAAAATAAGCGTGCTGGCACACGGGCTCAAACTGAAACATCAGTAGGTGTATTAATAGGTAGAAAATCGCAGACCGGTCTCACTTTCCCAGCCTTGTTTATAGTCCGCAGGAGTTGTAACGGATTGGGGCATTTCACAGGATCACCACCATGGGACATGCAGTAATTCTGATTTTTTGCATCCTCTGCGTGACGTTCACCCCTGGAGACGCCATCAAACAGAGACCTCCAGACAAACAACCAGACAAACCACCAAAGCAGAACACTGGTTTCTCTTTCGGAGATAAAACCAACTCCAAATCCACCATGCCAGACAAACCACCAAAGCAGAACACTGGTTTCTCCTCCGGGAGTAAAATCAACTTCAAATCCACCACGCCAGTCCTTGAGTTTCTGGAAAAACACTCTCACTGCAAGAGGAGAGTCCCCCCTAAAGCTCCCCCCTCGGGAGGGACCTGGAGAGGGTGGACGGGGAAAGAACCCCCTGCTGCCACCCCGGAAGGCCAGCTGGCGGAGTTCACAGTGCGGCATGTAGGGCTGTGTTGGGAGTACTGTACTCACATCTGGAACTGCAAGGTTTTCTCTTTCAACCCTGCCACTAAAACATGTACTCTTCTAGACAGGGAGGAGCAGGACAATGGTACGGAAAAAGGAAAGGAGGAGGGAGGAGCTGCTGGGAGCAAAGGAAAAGAAGACGATAAGAGTTGGTTGAGTAAAGACGACGAAGGAGATGATGAATCCGATGAACCTGTGACGTACAGCATGACCTGTCTGCAATGTCCGGCTAGTGAGTATGAGATTATGGATGAAGAAAAGGAGTTCTTTGGCTTCTCCAAGGCCTCTGGAGTCGTCATATCGAAAATGGAAGACTGGTCTAGTTGCCTGAGCTACCAAGTCATGCATGATTTAACAGGTCTAACCTGGGACAAGTGCGCAGAAAATGGAGCATCTAATGTGCGGTGGATTTTATCACAAATTAACTATGCTATATATTTGGGAAAACGAAATATCGTCCAAATGCTGTTTTACGACGAGCCAGAATATGCTTTTCAAACGACCGACAAACTGGGGCTGGTAGCTGGACCCACAGTAAACATGAGGGTTAACAAGTCAGGCCAGGGAATATTCCCTTTCCCAGGACTAACGAGTCAACTCTTTGTCCTTTCCAAAAACGAAAAACAATGTAGCTTCGATTTGAAGGACTTGCGTTTTCACCCGTTTCAGAGGGGTTGGAAATTCTGGGACGATATGGACGAAGCCATCCAACTTTTACCCGTACCGGAACTATCTAACCTAAGGATCAGACGGCTGTACAACTGGAAAGCAGCCTGCTCGATAAGGGACCTTACACCGGACCACGCATGGGTGGAGAACCCCGAGAAAGTGCCGTTATTCTTAAAAGGAACTGAAATTACGATCAGATGTGAGCCGGGCTACACAGTGCGGAGTCTGAGAAACTCAGAGGTCCAGGTGGTGAAGTGCTCTGAGAACACAATGGTGCTGCCCTGTACACGGTCAAGCGGAATGTGGCACATTGATCCCCTGGAGAATGGTGGTGGGAAGGACAAGGTTACTAGAGGGGCAACCAGTGGAGAAACAAAAGGGGTAACCAAAGTAACAACCCAAGGTTATACCACTGGATTAGCTCGTGATGTAACCATTGGAGTAACAAAAGGGGGAACCAAAGTAGCAACCCAAAGTCATACCACTGGAGTAGCTCGTGATGTAGCCATTGGGATTGAAAGTGGAGTAAGCAAAGAGACATCCAGTTAACAGAAGGAGTACACTGTATCCAAGCCATTGTATTGAAAGTTGAGACATCCAGTTACCTCAACTGTCAAAAAGAGGGACAAAACATCAAATTTTGTGCCAAGAAATGTGGGTTTAATGGTAATTTTAAGACCTCTAGTATTTGTAACAGCTGTCTTAATAAGAGTGTCTTGCTACTTGTAATGTTCTAAGTCGTTTCATGTCGTTTAAATATGTTTGCTGCCAGACCCTCTTTACCTATAACGCAGGTATGGGAACAGTATTTTCCTCCTAATTACCTATTTGTTAGCTTCTATAATGCTTTTATGTTTTTATGGGTCATAACATGGGTAGTAATATGGTGAGTAATAATGTCGAGCCCCGATGGGGCGAGCATTTATAACGAACCGTATTACGTACTATACTGCAACCACTATAAGGGACAAACACATTTTAGTAAGATTTCTTTAAGCAGTTTCGCAGTTCAAAACGTATCCATATAAATGTGCGTCCTCGCTAGAGCAGTTGCAGTGAGTTATTAAGTGAGTTATTTAACCATGATCTAAATTAATATTTGATTATTTGATATGATTGCATATTTCAAAAAAACCCTAAAATCTACTCGAATAGCCTGTGTCACACGACATGCATAAACTGTGCTTCTTTAATTTCACAATAAAGCTCCTCTTCGAAAAGAAACACAACTGACAAGTACGTTAATCTGTAAATAACGATGCTGTTTTCTGATGACTTACCTCCGCAGTAGTTTCTTCAGGATCTTGTCCTTCATCTGTACAGCAATGTTACGGGGTGTCACGGCGGAGTAGTTAGGTACCTCGCTCTGAACTCCTGATGAAATTGTTAACTTTGTGATGCTGCATTTTAATTTCTGTCAATAATGATTATTTAATCCCGGTAAAGTTGTTGACTTGAATATTAAAATGCTGTCAAACCAAGAAGATGTTGCTCAAACGATAGCGTGATTTTCATTATAATTGTGTAAAATGATTGTGTTTGTAAAGTTGCTTCTTTCTCGACACTAAGATAATTTATTAAGCTGCTGATATCGTTGATTTGGTTTATCTGCGAAGAATCCGCACACATCAGCCTAATTTCTGGGTTTACGAAATTTGGATTAACTTATGATATAGTTCGAGACTAAATAGTCAAATTCCAATTAACCCTTGAACCACCAAACTATGAAATAGGACATGGCACTGCAAAACAGCTGCATTTCGGATATCCGACTAATTTGGATCACGGGCACTGAGGTTATCTGGTTTCAGACACTTCCTCCAACTTCTAATGGATTTATGGATTTTATGGTTATTGTAACCATAAAACACAATAGCATGCGATAAAACTCGTTTTTTGAGGAAGTAGAGGATCATTCATTCAGAGTAAACAGGAAGTCAATATTTACGCTAAGAATATGGCTTGGTATATAATACGCTACTATATGCTTTGAACATGGCTTAGGATAAGCTACTATACGCTTGGCCTGGGATACGCAAATAAAACTTAGCACAGAAGCAGGACGGTTGCTAATTGCAAACCTACAAATACTCTCGAAATGGGCAATGATATTTGGGTAGAATGACATTGCAAGGTAGCAGTCCTCTGGCCGCCCTTCGGCAGCAGTCCATGTCCACAAACAGAGGACCATGGTGCCTGCCAAGGCTAAAACGCTAAGCGGGACATATGCTACAAAGCAACTTTCTTTCCAGGCTTGGAAGACCCAAGGAAACTCAAGACCCCGAAACTCACTCCGAATGTGAATTCGGTTGTAGTTCATTTTTTTTAGTCAGCACAAACTATGGCCTGTGTCCCAATTATGCCTGTACAATGCCCAGACTTTTGTTCAAAGTATGTTCCAACTTAGCATCGACTTTGAATCGAGTTGCCGTCATCTTAATAGCAAAACTGGGTGTGGTATATTCTATTACTTTACTCACAATTTTTATGAAAATTATTTAGGAAATAATCTGTTAAATCACTTCCTCGCGTGACCAATTAATCGTCAACGACCCATATGAAATTATGTTGTCAATGAACCTTGACATGAAACTTGCTTTGACAGGCCTGCATTTGACTATATAATATAACACTCTGGCATTCGGAAGTACTTAAGTGTTGAAGTAGAAGTGACTGACAACCTGACCCCGGGTGAAAAACAGGCGATGCAGCAACGTTAATTGACCATTCTGTGGTATGAAAATGATGTCATCTTGACCACTGATTTACATTGAAACGCTCCGATATATGATCAACATTTTAACGTAATGCGCGTGTTATGTCCCGAAACGCAAATTGATTTAATGGTTACCTGCCGGGAAACCATTCTTCGAGCATGTTTTATTTGAAGGATATGGTTGACATACGTTGATATTTGCAGTTTTTGTGTTGTTTTTGTACGAAACCTGGGCAATTTCTCAGCATATTTTGGCAATAGTGTTAGAGCAGCTTTTTTTGTGACTAAACACTAAACAGGCATAACTTATTGCAATTTTTCAATTTATGTCTCTTGAGTGCTTTTATGTCGCATATTGTTCGAGGAAAATAGTTATCCGGACAAATGGAAAGTAGTTGGATGAAATATTTTAACATTTTCATTTCTTCATAAGAATGAATCTGCTCAAAATAAGTTTAAGTCAAAAATCTATTATCTTAAAATACTATGTTATAAAATTATAATACGACACATTAGCGAATTTTCTAAGAAGAGCTCAGTTGAGCAGTTAAGTCGAATATTTCTACTGAGCAGTAAATGTGTTGATTTAGTAACTCTTAAATTGACGAAACGAGTTTTAGAGCTCCTCATTAAACCAATCAACCAGGTAAAAGAGTGCCAAGCGGTTTATCCGCGTTATAAATACCTCTTCATCCCTGAGCGGGGGCAAACTCGATAACTGATTTTCTTATAATCATTATACTTCTTCGATAAAAGTACTGCTTTTAATATTATTGAAGTTCTGTTCACCCAGACGAAGATGGTCATATGACTTTTGAGATCGCTTTTGAGTTCTGATGGCTTTTGAGTTCAGATCAATATTTCGCTATAAATAAACTTCTATAATCATCATTAAGTAGTATCAGTTGCGACTAATAAACAGTGAACGGATCATTCAGTTAAAAAATTTACTTCTGTTTCATGAGTAGTGGTTGATTAATTTTCTTACTAATTTGAAACTAACTAACCTCGAGCGAGTAGTATTTTGACAGCAGGAACCTGCTTGTTCTGAACTGCAAGGTGTAGGGGGTGTCTCCTGAAACGACAGATGGGGGTTTTAGCGACTAGAACACGTGACAAGAATACCACGTGACTAAAATGACACGTGACTAAATTACCACGTGACCAACGATATCACGTGTTACAAGCATGACACGTTGGCACCTATGTTGATTAATTTCATGAAAATAATTCCAGTTCATGTTTCAGTGAGTATGGTGTTAATATAATGATAAAAGTTCACAATATGGCCATATAAAACGTCAAACTCTCTTAAAATAATTCTTAGAAATCGATCATCTTCAAATGAAACTATCAAAATCCATCAAACACGAATATTAACTTTGTAATATCACCTTAGAATATTTTAGCTCTTTCTTTTTAGTTTTTATGGCTGACTTTCATTTATGTTTCATGAGTCTCTAAGCTGCCCCCCCCCATTGGGTATTTCCAGAGATCTAATACACTAAATACGTGTTTTATGAGCAGCCAATAATGACTATCGAGAGATGATGGAACCGATTTCATTGGTCGAAAAACTTATTTTATTGAAAACTTTCAAATAGATAGATATCAAATAGATGATGCAACAATCAAAACAACAATAAGCAATGTGAATAAAATGTTATGTGAAAATGTGACAATGACGAAACCATAACCACCTATTTCTCGTGTGGTA
Source organism: Beroe forskalii (assembly GCA_011033025.1). Classification (NCBI taxonomy): domain Eukaryota; kingdom Metazoa; phylum Ctenophora; class Nuda; order Beroida; family Beroidae; genus Beroe; species Beroe forskalii. The sequence goes on from WFMF01000428.1 coordinate 113,165, forward strand.
CCTGTGTTGGTAAGGCTGTCAGGTTCAGCACCGTGGTTTAGTAGGATCGTAAGGAGAGAGGTGTATCCTAGCTTACAGCACCTGAAAAACAGATTTTTTAAATTTATCAAAGTTTTACTTCTATTCCATCAGCTGTAACAGTCAATCACAATGGCATCGATCGGAGAATACAAGGTAGGTAAAATTAAGAGCCGGTGGCGGTTATTTAGGATGTGTAATCAATAATTCGCTGCAATAGACATATCCTCACTTAACCCTCCCACGAAGATTCCTCTATGCTCGGCTGAGTGAACCGTGTGGCTACTTAGGTTTTGGGTACCTCCCATACTTAGGCCTTTAGCACATTGGGAATAGTATGGGAATCGAACTAGGATCTTCTGATCACGAGCCAAACCTGTCACCATTACACCACTTCACCATCACATTCAATTATTCTAAGTTTCTTGATTCTTGTTTAGTACTCTCTAACTTTTCCCTTGTATGATTCTTTTTAATGACGCGACAAATATGACTTGAATTTATGACTCTTCATTGTATCAAGATAATTCATAATCTGCCAAACCACTCTGCTGTTTAGTAACTAATCAATCAATCAAAGAATCGATCGATCATGTATAGCCTTACAAAGTTTAAATATCTTCGTGGTGTTCCTAATTTAACTTGATATGATTTCAGGTAGGTATACGCGAAAGCTTTATCAGGCGAAGTTCGGCCTATAATAGAACACATGAAATTTCATTCCACTGGTTGTTTTTTCATTATAACTTGTACCGTCCTAATATGTACACATCACAATTTCTACCACTAAGGTAATAGAACGCATGAAATGCGCAATATATTCATACGTGACTCTGTTACTATGTTTCACAAAACATAATCAATCATAGTTGTGATTGCTACAGCTGTAGCAGCTCTTTATCACTTAGTACGCTTAGTGCACGTCAGAGGTGCTAAAAGCAATATTAAGACGTGATTTTCCGTGTCTAGAAGAATTTAAACGTTATTCCAGGAACCCAGAACTTGTCCATTGTTCTTCTTGATCGTTAGGTCGCGCATAATTACTTGTTAACTTAAGTTCTTAACTACAACAGTAACATGGCTGTGAATTAGTGAGTCCTGATTTTATTCCAATAGATTTTAGTAGTGGTACTAAATTTCCTTGGGTTCATCAATTCAATTTCAGTTCACAATTCTCTAAATTGAAGTTAAAGTAAGGGCATTGTTATAATGACACACAATTATTGAATTAAGTCCCACCTTAATAATGTGTGTCCCGTTTGGACAAATAAACCACTCTAATGCACACGTAATGTGACATCATGAACCATAAGCCGTAAAAATAGAACATATGCACCTATGTTACGCGTAATATCGCATTTAATAATAAATTGCTCATGCAACTGTTGTTTAAATACAGGGAGATTATCATTGCATGGGTGCAGTTTCCGTAGAAATTGTTTCATTACGTAGGTTTTACTGATATGGCTCTTAAAATCTTGCAGTTGATTTGATATGATTTGATGGGGTCATTATGGATTCGCAACGTTATTATGTATTTTCACACAATAATAGGAGTTCAGATTCTATACCTCTATGACTATATATCGAGTCAAATTGCTGCATTTGTTGTCGAAAAATATATTTAGGTAGAATACCAGTGCAAGGTAGCAGTTCTCTGACCACCCCTACCCTGTATTTTTCCAGTCCATTTTCCTTAACATTTTACTACTACAGAAGGGGGGTGGGCCAGCGAGGGCCCTTATAAACATTTTACCATGTAACCAATTCAATAAAAGACCAAAAACCAAAAACTACCGTAACTGTAAGTGAGGAAGTTCAAAAACATCTCAGCAAGGAAGTAAAAGCCCACAATACGATTTCCAACTTCGTAAAGTTGTAATATTCATGTTGAGAATAATTTGAATATTTTATTTAAAACTAAGAAACTAAATAGTTTGTCTACGGTTTGAATCCTTCGAAGGAAGTATAATATTTTGAAAATAGAAATGAAGTAAGCATAATATTACTGAACTGACCAGTGAATGGGAGTTAAGTTCTCGGAGTCGCTGACATCAAGGCTGGCTCCGCCCTGGAGTAGTAACTCCACCAGATCCACTTTGTTCTGTTTCACTCCAACTAACAGTGCTGTTAGTCCTTCCTGGGGAGGGAGGGCCTTAGGGAACGTTTAGGGAAACTTTGCAATTGGGAGTTTAGGGAATAAATCTAAGGGAGATGGAGGTGTGTTAGGGAACGTTATTCAGGGAAATTCTTGTTGATTTTCGTGAAGATCTGCCACTGAAGATCTGCAGAACCTCATGTCGACGCTTCATATATTCTAACATAGAACAGACTTCTGATCTTGTTATTCCCACTCCACTGCCCTTTGAGTCTCAGGGGGACCCGATTCCCAGGTTGTGAATTTTCCGAAATATCAGTCGTTTTTAAATATAATATAGTATATCAGTGACTTCCCAGGTCTCTACAACCTTCTGACATATTATTAACTTCACTCTTTAATTCCACGAATTAAAACCTGGAACAAGAACTAAACAACATAACAACTAGCAGTGCACAGTGCACAAGTTCACACCTGTACTCTGACGTTAAGCTGTGAAAAGGAGCACGTGCATTTCTTTATACACGTCACCAGACATATTTTAATTATAGCTGTACAGGGGCTATTTAGCGTCAATCCAGTTGACAGACCCGCCCCCTCGCACTAAATTAACGTAAAATAACTAATGATGATAGATTCCAATGCGAATAGCCGAGCCTTTGTCTTATGACGTCCTGGGATACTCGACAGTTATAGACACGTCTTATTAATAGCACAGTTCTCACGACTCACAGACAAATTATTTAAAGATCGTGAATTGAAATCTTAATATTGTAAACACGTCAATGTATTTTACAAAATATATATTGAAACATCACTTAATATTAATCTGTTGTGTTAGTTTTCTATTTTTAGAGAAGCCTTGTCACGTGATATTAACCAGTAACACGTGATATTATAGTCCTTCGTAACACGTTACAAAAGAGACGCCTTGTAGCAATTTACATACCCTGCAACACATCTCGTATATAAAAGAGTGCGTCCATCGGCGAGACTCGCTATTTTATTATTTTCATTATGGGAACACCTTCATATTTTCTTAGTTGTATATTTTAGTAGCAAGGTGTTCCCGTCCTTACATCCTTTTATAGGTTACTTGAGTTCATCAGTAGACTTTCTTTTACATAGCAATAGTCAAGTTTACTTGAGTTCATCAGTAGACTTTCTTTAACATAGCAGTAGTCAATAAAACTGCTAGTTAGCTAGAAGAATTTCAGCAGTTTTGTCTATAAAGCTATAAGTATAAATTCATAAATTCATAGTAATGTCATGGAACCGTTGATTTAAATTCAGCAGAGTTGAAGGAGATTATATCAAATGATTTAAGCTGCCTTTATAAATAAACGTTTCCAACTGACCCTTATAAGAACGCAATGCTATTCGATAAGTGCAGTTGGTGGAAATTGGAAAATGCACATGGATCTGAATTTTGATAAATCACGCTCGCAGGAGACAAAATACCGTCTATTTTCAGCTTCATAAAATAATCTCACCCTTCAAATGCCACATTTTTAATCTTTGATTTCTCAGCATTTTAGTTAATCTGTCTCTTTCGCAAAATCGTTTTCATTTTACCTCCATATATGATCAATAAGTAATATCCTATTAGCGCTTCTCCATTATAAAGATTGATGACCATCTAGTGTTGATCACCACATGCGTGGGCAAGTGGCTACTTTTAGAATAAAACTGACGTTATACGCGCAATCGGCCCATATTCGTACGGTGAAAGTATTTCTCATTAATTTAAGTCACGTTGTCTACAGAGAATTGATTAATAAGATTCGCTATATTTCATAATTCACTATAGCATTTGCAGTGAATCATATATCGTACGCAACTATCTCAAGATCCCACGCAACAGACAACCAAAGTTATTTCATAAACGTTATTTCTACCTGATTGATGTCAAATCAAACTACTGAACAGTATGCTTTGTCCTATATACGTCCCACATTCCTTTTAATAAAGTCGTTTTTCTCTTTTTCAAATTTCTTTTTCATTACAATCTCAGTGAATTTCTTAATTTCCATTAATATTCCGGTCTGCCCATCAACTCAGTTAGGTTATGTAACTTAAAATCAGGGGACACATTCCCCCTATCTAATGTGATAGATGCCAAATCAAAATACTAAAAGTCAGCAACTTTCATCGTGCCATCGTGGTGATTCTGCCGAACTAAGTGGCTGCTTTTGGGGACTTCTAGTCATATAAATCCTAGTTATCATAAATACTTACTACGGACATGTCATGTTTCGGATTAACGAGAACTTCATAAATTGATGTTGAATTTAAATGAAACGCTAAAGCAGCTACCTTCCGCGTTTATTTTCTCCGTATCGGCTTGGTGTTTGATTAGTTTCTCCGCGGCTGACAACAGTCCCTCCTCAACACAGTGCGATAGGAGAGTCCGCTGTGAGTTGTCCTGAAATAGAGGTCTTATAAAAGTTGTCTTCAGCTGTCTATAGCTGTCTACTAAAATAAGGGGGGGGGGGGGTTACTGCGGTTAGGTAAATATTACGTTGTTTTCATCAGGATGGGGGTTTCAGATATATTTCTCCTCCAATATTTGTATTAATCAAGATTTACGGGTTATTAAGCTTATCCAACGCTTATTAACCATGAAACTGGTGACACGCTTCAACGGATTTCAGTTCAATACAAGTCAGGATAATTAAAATTCCTTAAAATTCACATGGTATTCTCAACCTCCCCTCAATCATTCATTCACATGTTACCACCAAGATCAAAGACTTAATTATAAAAGCAATTTGTAAACGCTGGTGAGGGCATTCATTACGAATTGACAAGTCTGGGAATCGCATTTCCCTGAATCTTTAATTCTAACCTCTTAACTGTTTCCCAAATTTTGGTACGGGCTCAATTTTTCATGAGCTCGAAAGTAGAAGTTTCAATATTGAGACCACAGTGGAAATCCATTGAACCAGTTTCATGTATGGGTTGTCCTTTTTCTTTCTTTCATCTAACTTATGGCAACTGAATGAAAGGATGAATACTGTTATGATGATTGACTATCCACTCCTGGCAAATATCTCAACGACATATCATAAGAAACCACCCAAATTTACACGAAATTACAATGTAAGACGATACGGTTGTTCAGTAGAAGCTTTCATGACTTCATCCTACAAAGGCTGGCATGATATTGTATGTAATCCATACGCATGAGGTTGTGCCCATGTATTTTGGGGTTGTGTTGCCTTGGCAACGTAACGTAACCCTAGTGCTCCTGTTGACTCAAGTTGTTGGATCTCATTACCAGTCTAATCCACATTCCACATTACCACATGACTATGTCACAGGTTCAATAAAGGAATGGAGGGTTATTCAGACAACTACAGCGCCAAAAACCAATTCTATTCGGGAATGATGGGATAATGAAAACGTATCCTGAATTTTGACATTGCAATACGAGCATTAGTATCCCTTTGAACCATGAAAATAAAATGAGTCAGCTGCCAAAGGAATTTAATGCCACGAAATATTGACCACGGCCCACATTTCGTAGAACTAAGCCATTAGTTCAAATTCAATTTGATAAATATTATTCAAGTGATCAAACTCTTTCAGCACTGTTGAGAATTATTTTACTGGAATTGAACAAAGTAAAGCTCGGGCCTTTGATCAACTGTCTCTACCTACTATCATGCTACTACTTGAAAATTAACATGATAGATTAAGAGCCTATCTGTTTGAAGTATTAATGAAAGGATCACTTTATCTTTACGTGAAATTCACTTAGTTACTATGGCAACATTCCATTAATTTTGGTAAAGGGTATAAAGGGTATGTATCTCATCTAAGAAAGTAAGAAGTATAGAATTTGTTACATTTCCACTTATGTAACATGGTAACCATAGATACGATAATTTTACATAGAATACAACGTTGGTATTTTAGGAGTTAAAACCTAGAGTGGTTGAAATTGCAGAGCTTACGTACCAAATTTGTTATTGAATGCTATATATAAATAGCTAGTTTTAAAGATTGTATATGATAACAGTCTAAATCATGTAATATAAGCTGCAAAATTCTAGCAGGGGCCTGTGTAACTGGTGCACAAGTCTTAAATGTAGGATTGTGTATTGATCTGCAAGGCTGTACAGAGCGTGTTCGTAACAGAAGCCTATTTGGGAAAGAAAACATTAGGGTTGCTGCATCTATTAGCAGTTAGTTGCTTATAAGAGGCCTCAATACCTCGATGCCTAAACTGAACTGCAGAGATAATTACAGATCAATAAATCATGGTCATTGCTGGGGTAGACAACTAAGTTTGCAAAACACTCTACTCCCAGAACATGAAGTTGCTCACATTTAAATGTAGCATCATCCTGTTACTCTGTTAGCTGTATAGAAGTCTGGAAAGTGGAAGTGACTATTATGGAGAACCCTTAATTTGTCCAAATAGTGCATTGGCAAATTATTCCCCTTTCCAGTTTTAACCAATGCGCTGTACAATGGGCTACCACTTCAGTTACAATCAACACGCCCTGACATTCCTCAACCTCCTTCCTCTCATTGAGGGGAAGCGTCAATATAACCACAACACCACTCCAATCCAGCTCAGGAATTAGCTCACACTCAGACAAGTATCTTTCATCCTCATCACGTCAATTCACGCCATCAGATAATAGAGATTATAGATTCCAGGGTTTGATTGTCTGTAGACTCCTGATAAATACTATCGGTAACCGCAGCAGACGGTTGGTGCGTTGGTGCTTAATAAGGCTTCAGGGTTTCAGAAGTTCCCATGTAATATTATGTCTCGCGGAGATGCCTCACAAGGAAGCAGTTTACAACTTTATGCCCATTTGCCCTGTTCAAGCGTCATGGCACGATTTAATCAGCACGATAGGCAGATTTAGATTCTGTTCTTCTGCTCATGATTTTATGTCCATTGTTCATTGTTCAATAACGCACACTCGTTTTTCTATCAATGGTGGGACCGTGAATTTTCAAATGTCAGCGAATTCTACCTAAAAAGACAACATAGATCTATAGAATCATTTTCAGATTATTATGAATCTATTTATACACGAATGCATGACAGAGTAGAGTGAGATTTTCATAATCTACTATGTAAGCCATAATTTGATAAATCATGCCCAGATAAGCATATGCCTTGAGCTCTTAATGTCAATATAATAACTTTTAATAATTAGTTATCAATATGATAAATACTCACTACTTACGGTGCTGATTTTTTCAACAGCACCCATCAACCATATTGTCTGTTCCCTTTTAGAGTAAACGCTTCAACAAACTTTTTAAAAATATAAAATGAAGTTCTTCAGAACATTACGATATGAAATTATTTGAATCAACGCTTTGCGCCATATCTTTATATTGAGAAGCATAATATGATAATACTTCCACAGTTCCCCGACAGTGCTCAACTAATCACCAAGTCGGTAGTTCCTAATTTATCACACTGTAACAAATGGTTTTATAATGCTACTATGCCAAGCGAGACTAGTATTCTTGCTGCGTTTTACCACATAACCCCCGCAATATTAGTGTCTCGGCGTTTACTCTCTCTCTCCCTCACTCACTCGCTCTCTCCTGATCCGGTATATATTGCAATTGATGGTTACCCAACATCCGCAACAATCATACATACAGACACACACATAGTGCGCGACGCAGCATTTTGTAACTAACTTAAATAGTTCTGATTTGCTGCTCCTTTATTAATATATATATCATAAATTGTAATTTACTGTATAGTGAGTGTGCTCGAGAGTCACTTCCTTCAATTCAGTATTCTCCTTTCGTTGCGATGATTTTTCGTTACTTCGATTTCATTATTTTAGGACTCATTGAACTGGGCTCGTATGCAAGAAAAGCTTGAACCGATTGGCTTAATTGTGCGATTTAATGTTAATTAATAGCCCATAAAATTATTAAATCATAAACTGTTGCAGTCGGAAATTAATACCTGCTTGCCAAAAAAATGTTAATCATATATTTCGTCTATCATACTGCTTTTATTTCATGAATCATGATAATATTCATACGTTGCATTTTTTGAAACAACATGTATGATATGTTTCTGCTTTTCGACCACTAACAAACCCCCATTACTCAGGATGTCGTTGTTTAGCTCGGGAGGGACCTCTTATCCCGACATCATCTTCATTTCCTTCCTCGCAGCCTGCTCCCTCCTCTCCACTCTCCTCAACCCCCTCGTCATGATCTACAACTACAGGAAAAGCAACAGCATCCCTAAGATCCTCTTCTTCAGCTTGGCTACCTGTGACTTCTTGATATGCATCATTCTGCCCCTCAACTCCATACTCAAGATATACGAAGTGGAATCACCCAAGTGTGACATTATTATGTCAGATGGGGGCCACGAGTGTTTGACGGACTTTACACCTACAACAGGACAGAGAGTCATCAGTTCGGTGATATTAACAGTTTCTTTGACGCCCAGTTGCTTCACTTCAGTACTAGCAATAACCCGGTACATTACAATCAGGTTCCCCTTCAAAATCATCAAATTGAGATACAGTCTGATGTTTGTCTGTGCATATCTCCTTTACTCCATCGTGGTGAACTGCACGGTGGTTTTTGATGAGTTTGCTGTGTATCGACACAATATTAACATTGTCATTAATCCCTACTACTTTGCAAGGACATTTGATGCTCCATCATCTGATGTTTGGGTTCTCATACTGTGCATCTGGCCACTGCTAATTTCTCAGGCACTAAGCATTGCTTCATCAATACTCACCATCATCCACCTTGTTAAGACTGCTAAGGTAACAGAAGACAGTCACTCCCAAATCAACAGTACTAAAGTAAGTCTGAAGATACTTATAACGAATCTGAGTGGCTTGATCTTGACAGCTGCAGCAGGCATCTCATTGAACATTCAAGTGAGCAGTGCTAAGGAGGATAGACATTTTGATTTCTGGGATCAGGTTTTGGACTTAGCCACAATGGTTATGGTGCCAGTATTCCTGGCCTCTATACACCCAATCATCTTCATAATATTTACCCCTAATGCAATGAGAGTATTCCGGAAGCCATCAAGAGTTTCACCCATGCTTTATCCCATTAAAAACTTTTCTAAAAACAACTGTTCTTTCAAGCGTTTTTTCTTTTCACCTCAATTTGATAATTCAACACCATTGTCAACAAACAATACTAGTCCCAGAGCTGTGTTTTAAAAGTTTAAAGTTTTCATATATAATATATAGATTATAGAATATATTCCAGATAGATTGAAATTGATACAGGTACAAATATAAATGCTTCATTGAGTAATGAGCACAGATTTTTTCTTTCTTGCCAGTTTCAGGCAGATGGGCAATCAGAATTTTTATGATTGTTTGGTTTTACAGATGTTATTAAATCTCATTCTTAAATGATTGCTGAATAACATTTAGAATAAATCATCCAGTTTTATGGATGTTTTCAATTCTAGGACTATTGATTAACACAATATGACTTTTGAAAACTGATTTTTTGGGTTCATACAATTTCATTGAAGTGGGTATTTGGAGAATATTTGATACCCAATTTATTTAAAATTTGTCTATCATTTTGTGTTATTTCTGGTAGAATTTATGAAGAAAATTTCAAGTATCTTTAAGGCACACACTTGAACAAAATGAAAAAGTTGAAAAATTCCCCTGCTCATTTCAATGCCAATAAACTTATCAAAAAATACTTATTTTCTAATTGGTGACTACCAAATACCTAAAACCGATCCTTATCAATGATGCAGATCAACAAAAAAGGAAATACCCTTGTAGAAAAGACTTTGGGCTCAATAAATCATGTTTGAGTTTAAGCACAAAAGAAAAGTTGGAAAAAGTCGTGCAGATTAATGTCTTAAGTAAATCATTCCTAAGTTATTTATTTGATCATAATTTATAACTTACATAATTTAGAAATATAATTGATTACTAATGGAATCAATTATCAAAACATACCGGAATATTAACATCAGCTCCATTTTTACAGAGTTTGTCCAAGCATCGTAAGTGCCGCTGGGTGGGTTTCATAGCATACCACAGAACAGATTTCCCTTCTCTGTCTACAGCTGAAACATGCATAAGTAAAAAATCATGATTAAAATGAGAAGACACCACATGTTATCCCTTGCCCATAAATGTTTTGAATTTCAAACATTAGCAGGAAGTTTTTAGATATTGAGATATTCAGAATTTTGAGTTTGAACTAATAACTCGCAGCAGTCTGGAGAAATGCCAACTATCCTTCTGCAGACCTAAGGCAGACTCACTTAATCAGACCTATGGAGAACCTAATACGGGAAGGATTAGGATTGGGATGATGATAAGGGCTAGGGTTAGTGTTGAGGGTTCTATTTGGAGCAGCAAATAGAGCTATGGTTAGGGTGAGTTGCCTTAGGTCCGCCAAAGGAAAGTTGGTGTTCCTCCAGACTGCTTACTGGCTCGTAGAAAATAGACTAACCATTAACTTTAGTACCAGCTTCTAGCAAGGTTTCAATCACATGATCATAGCCATAATCAACAGCAAGCATTAATGATGTTCTCCCTGTGATAATAATTTCACAAAAGTTAATTCTTCTATAAACTTTTTAGGATGGTATGCCATTACATTCATAATTGCATTTCTAGGAAGATCCTATATAATTGAATGTGAATACTTCATGTTTTCCACCCAAGTGCCTCTAGAAGTCATATAGTTTCTACATTTATGTTAAAACAATAATTAAATTATATAATCACAAATTATATTATCACAAAGTCTTGCAGATTGATGTCTTGAAGAAAGTTTTCTTTTTAATTCAAATAATCACGAAGATAATCACAATTGGAGATTATTAAGGAAAAATACCAAGATAGTCTCTCCTGTCAATGCTTGCCCCCAGCTCAAGCAAAAGAAGTATCATTGGTATATCTGCATTCTTCACTGCAGAGTGAATGCCACATTCTCCTTCTGGTTGAACTGTCAAAAATCAAGTGGGTCAGTTTACTTGGAAGTTCAGTTACACAATTATTAAATTTATCGAACACTGATATGATTTGAACACTTATATAGGTATGTTTTATAGTTTGAACATGAAGAAAAACTTCTCATATTGGGATATAATGCATACCATTTATGGTTATGAGGTACTCTATAAGAATCAGCAATTTTACCTATGTAATTAACAATCCCTGGAACACCATTATAACAGAGTTTCTCAACTTGTGTTGAGTTTCCCTGCTTTACACTGAAGATAAATTTCCTCCCTTGCAACAGCTGGAGTTGGTTAAACCCATCTGCCATGTAATTTTCATAATTTATCAGTCAAATCATGCTCAGAAACATAGATTATTCAAACATATGTATAGATAATATAACAACAATTAAAGAATAAAACCTTTAAAACACATTGATCTGCAAGACTTTTTCCAACTTTGGACTTGAACTTTGACACGATTTCGTGAGAAATACTATGTAAGAACAGCCAAATCCAAATAAGTTGCATTAAGCAAGAATAAACATTTACTCTATTATTGATCAACATTCAAATAAGTAGACATTATGCTAAAACTGTGCATTGAATTTTCCTCTTGTATTACTTCATAATAAGTCCGAGAATTGGAAGGATGGATATGTGTCCATTAATTAAAAAAAAGTAGAAAGGATGACATTGAAAATAACATGACTATTTGTCAAACTTACCAAACTATTTACTTTTTGAAATCTTTGGAAAAAAGATCCTCATCATTCAACAACTATTTTTAATCAAACTACTATTTTATTATTTGTACAAATTATAAAGTGTTTGAAGTGATTTGCTATATATTCAGTGAAAAACAATTCTCAAAAATTATATCAAACCCACACACTATGTAAACCACTAATCAACTGACAGTTTCGAAATTAAATACATCTTCTTCAGGTCTCCACATAGTGTGCTGTCACAACATTCTGAGATTAAGATGTGAAAACCATCATAATGTGAAACCCCATCATTGTCCTATTTATTACTGATCTCCATGAGAAATACAAAGATAAATTGCAGTCGTAATGCATGAATGTCTTACAAATAGCTCCTGTATAACACCGATTATTGATCATAAGTATAGGTTCCTAAGCCGGCATAGGTGTGTGTAAGCGCCGATATACAGGGATATACGCATTTAGCAAAAGTATAGGTATAAGTATAACAATTTTACTATCAAGTAACCAGGGGGTGACTGCTGGGGGGCCTACCTCATAAAAAGCTCTCGCAATTTAAACACCCCGAAAGCTGAGGTAGGTATTGGACTGAAGATGCCTGCACACCACTCATCTTGGTGTGACTCATTAAGATCCTACTGCTCTCCACATTGCATTACCTAAAGGAATCATGTTGGTGTTCAAGTACGGAGTTGGAGAAAAATCTTGCAGATTGATGTCTTGAAGAAAGATTTCTTTTTAATTCAAACAAGTAACAGGATTCATTCTATAAAATTGCCTGATCAACTTCATCCTTAGATTAATTTTGACTGATGTAGGCTTAAACGGACAGATTTCAGCCAAACCAGCCAATTTACCTAATAACTTTTGATTCAAGATAGATGGATTTCACCCATCCCTAGCGCGCGCAACACTCGGAAATTTGGAGGGTCGTGTTCCTCCCCGCGGAAAAAAATGGCGCGCGGCGGAGGGTAGGGTAAAATCCTACTAATTCAAGAGAGCAAAGAGGCTTAGAGGCATTTACTTTTTAAAAAGGATTTTTGAGGCATTTCATTTTTAAATGATTTATGAGAAATTTAAAACAAATAAATGGCGCTCTGGTTAGGGTAAGTATACCCCCAGTTCGCTAGTAATACTTTTCGAAACGTTTGCCAGACGTTGTCTGACCCTTTCACCTTCCGCGGCGCGCGCGTCCGTTGAAACATCGTTTCACCATTCACGTGCCGTCCGGCAGTGCGTTTGGCGTTGTCGTGCGTGCCCACCGAAGGCGAAGGGGTCAGACAACGTCTGACAATTGCCGTGCGAAGCACTTCTTAAGCCCGCATAGGTGTGTACGCGCCGCGCGACGATATACAGGGATATACGCGTTTAGCAAGCGAAACACGCGCACGTAAGCATTTACAATTTAATGAAATGAACTTGATTGCCATGTGCGTTCCTTAGGCCCTGAACACGCGCAAAGGGTTGCGTATGCGTGCAGCGCAACGCAAACAAAGAACAGGAATTTGGGTGTTTAGCAACTTTGCTCGTATAAGATGTTACCCTAATACCCTACGCTACCCTCTGCCCTCGCGCACGCGGTGTAACGTTCGATTCCACATTTGGATGTCACTTTGGGTAGGTCTCCCATATAAACGGGAGCCTTCATTATCTATGACAATGACGTCACTCAGAAAAATATAATTAAGCGCACCTAGCGCTTTAAGTACTAGGGTTAGGGTCAGGATAAGGGTCAAGATTTATTTAGGGTTATGGTTAGGATTATGGTTAGGATTATGGTTAGGATTAAGGTTAGCGTTTTGGTTAGGGTTATGGTTAGGTTTAGGTTACAGAAAAATTGACGTTTAGATCTGTGACGTCACTCAGAGCCGTTTATATGGGAGAGATACCTCACTTTGCACCCCATGTCAGAGGAAATAGACGGACGACGTCCGTCGACAACTTTGCGCGGCGCGTTGCTAAACACGTATACCCTTGTTTAAGTTTGTGTTGCGCGCGGCGCATACAGACACCTTCCTAAGCTAAGCCCGCGCGCTTAGGAAGCGCGCCGCGTGACGATAACAGGGGTATACGTGTTTAGCAAACAGACACCTATGCGGGCTTAGGAACGCAGCGCGTACAGAAGCACTGCGCGCGTTCATCTGACCAGAATCCAGATGCTTATGCGCGCGCGGACTACGGCCTGAGAAGGAACGAAGGCGCGCCGCAGAATAGGGCGCTGGTTTGCTCTAACCAGATCCCTAGTTTTACGCGCGCGCCGCGCCTTGCGACACCCCTGGTTAGGGGAAGGCGCTGGTAAAGGCAAATAAAGACGCCCGTTTACATGGGAGACTAGCCCATTTTTCATCCAATTTTGACAAACAAATACTCTTAAATGATTAGCTCGTCGAGACGAATCGACGAGTAAAGCTCTAGTCTATAGGGTAAGGATACAAAAAGATCGAGGTTGTTGTCAGTGACGTCACTCAGCCAGAGTTATATGGGACACTTTGACTACCAGTACCAGACTCAGGGAGTCTAGGCTAGACCGAGACGACGTTTGGTATGTGTCCCATATAACTCCGGCTGAGTGACGTCACAGACCTAAAGGTCAATTTTTCTGTATCCTAAACCTAACCATGACCCTAACCAAAACCCTAATCTTAATCCTAACCCTAACCCTAACAAATCCTGACCCTGATCGTGACCCTAACCCTAGTCCTTAAAGCGCTAGGTGCGCTTAACTATATTTTTCTGACTGACGTCATTATCAATATCATAGATAATGAAGAGCCCAGAGTTATATGGGACACTAGCCCGACGTTTGGGAAGAAAACGACATATTTTCATTGGCATACTGATAAAGTAAAGAAAACAAAATCATGTTGCTTTGAAATTGAAATAATAAGAAAATTGAAGTACATTAAAAATCAATTTAATTCAATTTCTCGTATAACGAAAATGACAGCATAAAACCATTACCTATATGACTATGAGACTATTTTGGGTTTAATTGCAATTTAAAGTTCAATTTACCAATTTAAGGGCAAAATATTTGGCGCCGACCGTACGCCAATTTCCACTTTGTGCAATGTGCCTTGTTGCGAAGCTCAATTTAAGATATACCATTACCTATGATATTCCAATCCAAAAACCTCGTTAATTAACTTCCAAAATTCAGAACTATGAAATTCGGTAATACTAATACCAATAAATCTATTTTATTTCAGAAGGCTAACATACGCAATATTGATATTCATTCAATTTCAATCGCCAATTAGTTTAAATTAGAATATGAAAAATAGCAATAAAATTAAATATACTAGCAAGCTACGTCGGAAGATTGACCTATTTTCTTCCTCAATCCTCATAACAGGGGCGTGTCGAACTCCTAGGTGCGCGGCTTTTTCAATTTCATCCGCGGCGTAATCGTGCGCGGCTCACTGCCTGTCACTGTCAGTGTCAATAAAAGCCAGTGAGCCACGTCCGATAACGCCGCACGTAGGAGTTCGACACGCCACCTTAATGCTCATGCATGGTGGTAGAATATAGTACTAGAAGTAGAACGTCACATACAAGAAAATAAGACATAGTAACACCCGATTATTGGGATCAAATAACCGATGGCAAACGTAACTGGTTTGATTGGGATAAAAAGTTTCATTTGGCGCTAAAATAATACGAGCACCGTAGTTCATATCATTATCAACGAAGAATTAACGAAAATAACATATTAAACACACTCAAAAACATGTTCGGTACTTTAATTAATATGTTCAAAAGTTCACTTCAACTCATTACTTTTCATAAGTCCTAATTCCTACTTGAATCTGGTTTTTGTCTTCACAATAGTTTGGTTCCTGAGATTTTGCAGTTTCTTCTGTTCGTTCCTTCACGATGCAATTCCTGAAGAGGGCATCATTACGAATTTCCGAATAAGTTTTACTGAAAGGTAATTAACAAGGACCTAAGGACTGATCTAGCAAGAGGGCTTTGAACTTGTAAATAGGAATTGTAAAAGGAGGAATTTAAGGTACCTTCGATTTTGAAGGGGGTGGAGGAAGGTTGTTCTTTCGTCTCCCAAGGGAAGGCCCTTTTCATAGCTTCAGCAGTCACCAAAGGATCCTTGTCCCAAGATACCCCACTTGAGGACTGAAAAAGAAAAGGTGTTATCAGTGAGAAAAGCTAGGGTCTAAGAGCAGGATGAAATCTCAATCTGGGATTTATGGACTCTCAAACCTTCTATTGAATTTATCATAATATTTCCGCGTCACATTGAATGTGGTCTATATTTTATGCCAGTATGAAGGCTCATAGATTACGCTAACGATCTTTACATTAGTTCATGTTTTTAATGTATCTGTGATTAGAAAATGAAATTTTACTCCCAAAAAGATGCCGTTAGCCCCAATCTCGATTACCGTTAACTTTACGGTTACTCATTTAACTCAAGCAGGTCGTTGTTTCAGTTTGGTGGTGTGCAAACCAGAATAAGGTAAAAACTATGCACCAGGGGTCACCAAAGTTGAAGCCATTCTTAAAAAATTCATCCTAATCGAATTCAACCCGAGAAACGACCTTTTGCAATTAAATTGAGCATCCAAACACATGTATTTGTAATTTGGGAGGGCATTTAATGAAATTATATTTGAATAATATTCAGGTCTATGAGATATGTGATTATGTAAGGATTTGAGGGCGAGACAAATGGCAATAATATTTGAACCCTAAGAATTAATTGAATTGAGCATGATTGTAATTTCCATTGTTATGTGTGAGCACGAGGGAGTAATTGAAAGGCAGTGATATTTTCACTGATAAACTGCGTCATTGCCGGTATTGTACTGCAGTACAAGTTGCTTGCAATGATTTAACATTTCAAATGGAAATGCAGACTGCTGGACGTGCTTGTTAGTAGAATCAAGGCGGCTGTTGCGCCCCAGGGAACTCTCAAAGGAAGTTTTAGTGCGTTTTGAAAACAAATCAAAGTTTAGCAAAGGGAGTGGAAATGATAGATTTATCATGGTTTCACTAGATTTCCTAAATGTAAATTCTCCCTACTGTGACGTAAGGAAACCAAATCCGCCCAACCCCTCCGTCCCTTTACCTGAGCAGGGTTGAAAGGCACAGCAGCGTTATTGTTAGAGTTGAGTATCCTCCCCACTTGCTCGTTCAGATGGTTCTTCATGAGGTGCTGCTTGAGTGCCTGGCGGTGCACAAAACCTTGACCACAAGTCGTGCATTTGTACGGTCGGTTACCTGAAATATAGAGTCGTTATGTAACCGATTGTAAAGCAATGGTCCGGTCATTTAAATTCATCAAGAGCACTGTCAGTGATACGTAGATGGTTTGGTATGGCACGCGTAATCCTACATTGGACTGTCCCTGATTCAAAATTCAAATTACAACTCTCACATTCCCTTTCTATTACCCAGTCTCTATCCTTTCCTACCTACCAGTATGAAGGTAAGAGTGGTAAGTCAGCCCCCTACCTACCAGTATGAAGGTAAGAGTGGTAAGTCAGCCCCCTACCTACCAGTATGAAGGTAAGAGTGGTAAGTCAGCCCCCTACCTACCTGTATGAAGGTAAGTCAGCCCCTTCCTACCTGTGGTAAGTCAGCCCCCTTCCTACCTGTATGAAGGTAAGAGTGGTAAGTCAGCCCCCTTCCTACCTGTATGAAGGTAAGAGTGGTAAGTCAGCCCCCTACCTACCAGTATGAAGGTAAGAGTGGTAAGTCAGCCCCTACCTACCTGTATGAAGGTAAGAGTGGTAAGTCAGCCCCTAACTACCTGTATGAAGATAAGAGTGGTAAGCCAGCCCCCTTCCTACCTGTATGAAGATAAGAGTGGTAAGCCAGCCTCCTACTTACCAGTATGAAGGTAAGAGTGGTAAGTCAGCCCCCTACCTACCTGTATGAAGGTAAGAGTGGTAAGTCAGCCCCCTACCTACCTGTATGAAGGTAAGAGTGGTAAGTCAGCCCCCTACCTACCTGTATGAAGGTAAGAGTGGTAAGTCAGCCCCCTTCCTACCAGTATGAAGGTAAGAGTGGTAAGTCAGCCCCCTTCCTACCAGTATGAAGGTAAGAGTGGTAAGTCAGTCCACTCTTCTGAGCAAATCTCTTGCCGCACACTTGGCAAGCGTAGGGTCGTTCCCCTGTGTGGATGCGCATGTGTCGAATCAGAGCGTCGTTTACGGCGAACTGCCGCTGACATATCTGACACCGGTACGGTTTCTCGTTCGTGTGGGATCGGTAGTGGAGCGATAGCTGCGAGAAAGGAAGGGTTAGAGATGGGGTGAGATGGGAGAGGTGGTCATGGGTTAGAGAATGAGACAGAATATAGGGGTTCTCAATCATAATCAATACAACATTTCCCTCTTAAAGAAACCATAAGCTGGATCCCATCAAAACACTAGAAATTCTTTGCCCATATCAGTACCTGGTGCTGCTTGTCGAAGCTGGAGGGGCACTTATCACACTGAAACTTGCGTTGGGGGTGGAGGTCTAGGTGCTTGACATACTCCTCCTTGTCCAGGAAGCTCTTCCGGCACTGTCGGCACTGGTAGGATTTGATGCTGTGAACACAGATCAGATGGGCTCGCAGCTGCGGGCAGAACCAGTGTAAGGGGAGGTGCGGTGTGGTGAGAGTGAGGGGTGAGAGTGAGAGGGAAGATATGTAGGGGGGGGGGGGAGTGAATGGACACTGGACAGTGGACAGTGGGAGGGGTGTATCGGGAGTGAAAGTGAGAGTGCAAGAGGAGGGTGAGTGGTGAGTGGGAATATGGGGGCAGTATCAGTGTAAACTGTAAGGGGAGGGTGTGTGCTGAGGGTGAGGAAGGGGGAGAGAGGGGAATGAGTCGGAAGTGGAAGTGAAGGGGAGTAAGTGGACTGTGTGTGTGAGGGGGAAGAGGTGTGGCTGGGGTGAGTGTGTGTGTAGGGGGAGTGAGGGGATATTGTGGTGAGGATGAGAGAGAAGGAGAGGGCATGCGTGAGGAGAAAAAGAGGCTACATCTCAATAAAACGTATGATAAAACGTCTCCCATAAAACGTATGATTAGTCCGATAACAAATGACAATCGTTACATCATCAGATACCGCACAACATTCAGGGTAAAAACTCAATTTCAAGTGCTAGAGACATTAGGTATCGTGATAGCATCAGGATATCCCTCTGTTAAATATCAAAGCTCTCTAGTTACCTTGCTGCCGTAGCTGAAGGTGGCATCGCAGTGCTGACAGTTGTACTCTCTCTTGTCAAAGAAGTTCCCACTCGAGGGAATCATCACTGGGATGTCAGACCTGAATAGGGAGCAAGTATTAAGATCATGAAAAGGAAATGGGATAAGCAATTTGTGAAAAAAGAGCAAGGTAGCAAGGCAAAAAAGCTTGGAAAATTAGACTGTCTAATAGTTTTAATACTGACTCACTGAAAGTTCTCAAGGCTACAGTTGAACCCGACGGAATTGGCAACGTTCTCACTGGCTATTAGATGAAATAACCGTGTTTGTGAAGAAGCCCCACATACCTGGGTTCTCCTTCCTTGCTGGAGAGAAGAGGTGAAGTGAAAGGAGGGAGGTTTCCCTGACTGATGGCAGCACTCAGCAGCAACTTCTGTAGTTCGTACTGGACCTGTAAAGGGTGATGGGTTAGAAGATGCCTAGGTATTTAGGTAGATTGGGGGAAGCCCTGAACATGGTGATGAGGTTAGAAGATGTGTAGATTGGGGGAATGCCAAGGTGGAGGGTAGGGTTCACTAGAGGTGTAAACAGGTTCACCAGGGGTTTACTGGAGGCTAACTTGGGTAACACAGGATTCATTTCATTGAGACTCTCATTGCCTATGGAATGTGCATTGTGACCATATTCCACGACAATGATTTGAAGCCATGTACTAATCACGGACAATGAATCAATGACGTCATCGCTTTATAGCTGTGATTCGGGTGACGTCACAGTCCCATTGTCCCCTACTAGCAATGTCACACAACAATGCCCTATAGTTGTGTCTAGATACCAGACAAGGTTAAATGATCCATGACGGGCTTAACGAGGTTTTCACATCTTTTGATAAGTTTCACTTCTCCAAAACACACAGCATCTCTAACTCAATTCCTGTGTTTTTAGGACAGCACTGATAGTTCTATCAGAAGAGTACATGACCTACCACTGCTATTGTGTATTAAACTCCCTGATTTTGAGAATACTCCTTTGTTTGGAGCCAGCCCTAGCAGGTAGGTGCCAACTATAGCAGTACTCTTGAAAAATGGAACTTTCTGATTGTATTGATAATTCCAAATACCAGGTGATCATACAAAAAGGAGCTTGTGAAATTGTGAATACTGGCGCGTATGTCATCAGCGATTTCGATGACGTCATTATCATAATTCAAAGTGGTGAGTTGAGTGGCGTCGAGCGGCCTAATGTTTCCAGCTGTCCTGTTGGAGTGGATTTAATACGATGGTGCTAAAAGTAAACCGTTACGAAGAAGACTGGGAGGGGTGCTAAAATGTAGCATCTCGTTATTTTAACAAAAATCAGGGCGTATTGTGACAGGACGGAAAATCATCCTTTATTTTATTTTATTCTAGAACGGAAAAGCGCCCGACACAAATGATGGTTATAATTCTGTGGAAATATTGCTGAATAGTTTTAAACTCAATGATCGATTCCGAAAAAAGATCAAAGGCCAGAGCGATGCAACAAAAATCGATTTTGGATTCTATATCCAAAACTTTTGGGCTTCGCCCTGTGAAGGTTATAACTTATAATAGTTCATAAACCCGCTCAAATGTGATGCCACATGGCATATTGGAATGAACCATAATGATACACGGCCATAAACTCCGTTGTCTACGTCCTCGAGTTTATCAGTTAAATATGAGCTGGTTCTTTATGTTTTGACCATTTTATTGTTGCTTGACCTTGGTTCTTTTTAATGGTAGATCCATACACTCTCCATCAAAGCAGGGTATTCAGTAAGGGATCAATTTAGCGAATATAGTTCATGATGGCAGTTATAGGATAATGAGAGATACAATACAACACACGACAATGATTCCGGTAAGATAAAACACGGCTATCATACCACGTGGTACGAAGACCACCGGATCAGCAAATCACGTGATCTACATGTCACGTGACAAACAAAACTTACCGCCGGGTCCACGAATCCGTTGGCAGCGAGAGAAGCCTGTATTTTCTCCTGCATAGCAGCCGGGGAGAGGTTGAGAGGGATGGGAGCAATGGGAGCAGTGTGGGAGAGGGAAGTGGGGGATGAGAATAGGGAAGGAGATCCCTCAACACCTGAGGCTGCCTTCCCAGAGGAGAATAGGGAGGGGGATCCCTCTACCCCTCCTGGGGCTGCCTTCCCAGAGCTGCTGCTTTCTGATGAGGTGTTAGCCTGAGAGGGATGTGTGACGTTAGGGATGTGTTAGCCTGAGGAGAGAGGGATGTGTGTTAGGGATGTGTTAGCCTGGTGAGAGAGAGGTTTTAGTCTGGGAGAGGGGGACGTTCTGGATGATTATGTCTGCCTAGGGGAGGCTTTATTTTTAGTAATTTTCTATTTTACAATTCACTTTGTCATGAAAATATGAAATATCTTTACTAGAATTACGCAATGCACAATGCATCGAATCTTCCAAGGAACAACGGGTACAGACTTTTGTGAAATAGACAAAATAACCACTAAAGCAATTATCTGTCAATAATCACAAAACAACTAGCCCGACTAATTACGCCCTATATCTGATATCTCAATAAGCCTGCAGAACGGCAAAATGAAGAGACGTAAATCTTTTAAAAATAACAAAATCAATCTGGGTGATCGTCCGTTAATTTGATATTAACACAAATGCAACACTTATAATTTCAATAGTTGAAAATTTTGGGTATTGAGACAAACGGAAGGAATCTCCAAGAACAAATTTGAACCTAAAATAAAATAGAAAATAAGAAAATAAGAGATAAACTTGGCTCAACTTGGTATAACCCCTCACCTGATGCTCGTTTAGCGCCTTGGTGATGTCACTACCCTCGCACATGGAATCCTCCTCCTCCTCCATTTCCTCTTCCTCATCCTCAACATCGTCCACTATGTTAATGTCATCCTCAGAGGGGGGTAGTCGGTGCTCAGACTTGTCTGTGATCCCAGTATCAACCTGCGGGAGGAAAGGGTTTTAGGGAGCTCGGGGAATGTTTTAGAGGAATGGGGATGTTAATGGGGGGGCACTGCCGGGTGATAGGAGATAAAATTCTAGGAAGGTTGGAAATGTTTATGGGGTTTGAGTGGTTGTTAAGGAGAGAGACTAGAGAGTAAGGGATCGAGGGTCAGGGAGAGGTGGCCGATGAGATTGGGAAACTGAAAGTTGAAATTGGAATTACGGGGAAAAGCAATTGTTTTGCTATGTCCCAAAGCACTGCAACGGGTATTTGCACATGACTTGTCAAGCACTATTTTCTTCTGCTTGAATGGGCGCTATTGCTGCGTGATATGGGCTGCTAAAAGTTCTCAATTGGGGAGAAAAGTCCAAGAATTAACCAGTCTCAGAATCGCTAATTATATCTATCAGCAGATGCCACGACATGTGATGAATTCCTAGTAAAGAAGGTCGACGACTTTACGGCTTTGAGGGGGTGCACAATCGAATTAAAAACCCGGCCGATAGAATTAAAACACGCCCTAATTTTCTCCCCTCTCTCTCCTCTCTATATGCTTGGAGTTGGTATATATTATCCTAGTCAGCGTTATAATATTTTTGTAACAAATTCGTTGGTTGGACCGTGTCAGGGATAACAGGTTATGTGAGGTGTGTTGACACAGCGCAGTTCATTGATTTGACACTGAAGTGTTGACTAAGAGGATACATACGACCTGTATATCGCACTGTTTAAAGGTGCGAGGGATGAGACGACTCAACACGCTCCAGCTAACACTTTAAAACCCAGGACACTTAACAGCTTCACCTCCACTAGCCACACGAGCTAAACGACATACTCCTCCTTAATTAAACAAAGCACATGCGCCAATCTTAAATCTTAGGAATATTCAGATATCATACCATAACATTATGCGGGATAATGCCAATCGGTATTACTTTCTACTGAAGCCCAGGTCTCGATAAAGGGGAGCGATTCTTTAGAGGAGACATAACTCACGGTCGGGTAGAGGGGTATATATCAGATATATAAACAGAGGATATTATATTGTGCACGTGGCATCTTCATTAAGAAGTCCAGACTACCGGACGGACACGTGGGTTGTCACCAAAATAGCAAACATGAGAGAGTTAAAAACACGCTGCCAGTTCCGTATAATAGTTGCAGAATGCAGTGTCAACTCGCAGGCAATAGAGCTGAGATAGCTGGAGTGATATCCTGCTCAGAGTGAGGTCATCATCATGATTTAATGTGCAGAATTGCTGACGTCATTTTATGCGTTTATCACATAGGAAATATCACGGATCCTGAAACTGGGCGGAGATACATTTATCACAGATCATCACGTTAGCGAGGAAGGATAGATCCAGGCTCAATGAAACGTGCCAAGACAGGACAAGTGTTAATTGAGAGCTTTTGCAGGCTGTTTTGGAATGCAGAAATGGATATTTGGAACAGAAAATGGAAGTTAGGTATATCAGATACGTATTCGTGTGCTTTCACGTGAAGTAATAAACCATCACATGATTCGATCTGTTGCAGAATATTGTAAGATCTGCCTCCACCAAACGGTCTCCTAAATATCCAGAGCATCCAGATCCATGAAATGGCTATCAACAGAACTCGAAATGTTCATTTAAATCTAACACTTTAGAGCCGATAATTTTTTGGCTCCAGAGTTGTTGGCACATGATCAATAGAAAGTTCTAACCTCCATGAAATGGGAAGGATCGTTCTTGCCGGTGGTGGATATCAGTCTGGAGCTGCTGCCAGGTTGTCTGTCCTCTGGTTTGTCTCCGTCCGAGGATGGGTGATCTATCGAGTCCTTCTTGCCGTCCGACTCAGATTTAGGTGCCTGAAGAACAATACCGGTTTATATTCGTTTCTTGGAGATTGGGGAATAATTTGGCGATCCATAATCTTATTAGAGCTTATTTAGGATAATAAAATGCAAAAAGATTCCATTCGAAACTCCAAAGTGGATAGTCCATCCCTCATTCTCCTTACCTTGACGTAAGGGTTGAACATGGAGGGTCTGCTGAGACCGTAGATGAAAGATAGTCGGTTGATGTAGTCGGAGACATGACTAGTGGGGGTGTCAAGACCACCCGCAGCAGAAGAGGAAGGAGGAGGAGGGAAGGAGAGGGGGGTCTTGTCTGGGGAGGCGGGGTTCTTCTCAGACGAGGCGCCCCCCGATCCGCTGCCTCCGCTACACTTGATATCAGATCTGAGGAAAGGGAGGGTTAATCTCATTATATCTCCAGAAATGAGGGAGAAAAGGGCTTTCTCAAGGAAAGGGCCATATTATGTCTTGTAGAGATACTATGGGAATGTTACCATTTTGGTCATTGGCCTTACAATAAAAACGCGACAAGAAAAAATCATGGAATTAATCCATTAACTGATTCTTAATTATCGCATACTTGATGATAAGCTTAACTTGCGTTTACGCCTATTTACTTCTTCTATTGTAACTCCTATGAGCTTGGATTTAATTGACACAAATGGTAAAGAATTGATTAAAGTCACGCCTGACCCTCGATATAATCTACCAGCAACACCAGGATCTAACAGATTGATTGGTTTAATGTCCCGAAAAACAATGATAAGATAAACAAACAATTTCAACCCAGATCATTTGTCAAATTCTCAACCGTCAATAAATAATAGTTATCCTCGAGAGAAGATACCACTTATCGCAGACCTGCGCTCCGAGGAATTCTTTTTAGGAGTTACAAATTTAGGTCAAGTATAGACGAACAAACGTCAAATTAAATTTAGAAACTTTCTTTCCGGCAACACTTTTTCCATTAAACAGCACCTGATCGGACATTGTTATCCTCTCGTAGTCATCGGGACTGCCAAAATTTGTATCGTAATTAGAAACTAGACTATTCAAATTTCGATGGTATATCATAGCCTGAATTTGGAAGGGGAAACAATGCGTGCTTCAAGACAGAATACCACGAAACTCACATTTTAGGCTGGAAAAGGGTGACGAAAGGAGACAAATTAGGGCAGATTTTAGAGAAAATGAAATAATGATGATTGGTTTGACCTAATGTCTCCAGGCACAGACCAAGGCGGGCTTATCGCGTCAGATTCTTGCTTTAAAATTGCATTTGTACGACAAAAGTATTTCATTAATAATAAACATTTTATAACTGTGTCAACAAATTAAAATCTGCTATTTCGGTACATGCCACGGGCACTGAGTTTATTTGGTGGAAAACTATTAGCACCACATACCGTAAAGCGATTTTTTGTGAAGTGTAAACAGCTGTCAATCAAAAGCTAATTTATCTCTCAATTGTATACTTGCTTTATATTGAGCTAATATACGCGCTGCATTGGGGATATAAAAAAGAAACATTTTACCCAGGTAATTTGGAAACTATTTCCCCGTTCGACTGGCCGTGCCATTGAATTTTTCTGAAAAGTATCGAATTTATCGTTGTAACAACTGTCAAATGAATGAAAGCAAGCGACTGGTAGTCACCCCCCGAAGCTTTACAAGCTATAGGTATGTAAGAAAATGTTGTGAATTCCCCGGAATATATAAAATATATATTTTCAAATGTACGCGACTCCTTTGGCCGTGTGCTGCAAGCAAGCGGAGAGAGGGCCACATATTATCACCGTATGTCTCGAGCCACATATTTTATCCCGAGCCACAAGCAGCTTGAGTTTTGACACGATTCCCTGGTTCATTTCCAGAGAATATATGTGTGAAGAGCACTCTGTAAATTTGAAGTGGCAGCAGCTCGCTTTTACTTGGCTCTATACGGCACTCATACGGTGACGACAAGCGGTTTTGTGTGCCAACGGGAGAGCCATTTAAAAATGCGTAGGGTTTGAACTGTCATGGAATTCAACAAAGAACGATTTGCAGGTTAAGTGTCTGCAGCACCAGGAATCTCTGTTTAAAGCCCAGGCCAAATTTAAAACATGCTGGCTTAAATAATGTTGGATAATCCTAAAACTTTTAAAATCAAAAACACGCACACAGCACATGTTGTTAGGTCTGTATTATAATGCGAGGAATTATATCAGAGTAAATTCCGCAGATCTCAAAAAACGAGAGAATTAAATGAGAGTCCAGCAAAGGAATGTGATGAGCGGGCAAGAAAGAAGAAATGCCTGCGCGAACAAGATAGTTCCTTGCCTAGTGAATTTGTCAGTAAGATAAAAGTCTGTAAATCACTCACTCACTTCACTGAATTTAGGACTTATCAAAGCTAAGAAATCTGTAAATCACTCACTCACGTCACTGAATTTAGAGCTAATCGAGGCTAAGAAATCTGTAAAGTAACTCACTCATGGCCAGGAGGTCGGGGGATGAGGGACTGGACGGAAACGATGGATAACTTCTTGTCTATGTCACTTCCAGCGCTGTTCAGGGCTTCTGTCACGATGTTCTTCATCTTGTCCATACGATCCTGACAACAGAAGTTTATTCAAATCTCAATAAGCAATTATGATACAGTATAGTAGGTTCAACCCCAGAAAATAAACGTTTCTACTTGAGGACAGAAGGAAATGGAGCAATCACGATATAATCATACGTTCACCTTGAGTAGTAAAAATGCCCATGTCTTGATGAATGATGGCATCTTACAGAGTATCCAACAAACAAACCTCAGAAAAATAACTTTTCTGCACCACTTTGGTGCACGAGTACTCACCGCATCGTTGGAGTATGTCTTGATGGCATCTTGGAGGGTGTCCTTTATCCTGTCGAGGAGCATGTTGCAGAGCACGTTGCAGAAGAGGGCTGGGTCAGTGGCTGGCGGGGTGGAGGGAGGAGTCAGGGCTGTCTGCGTCCATTTGTCTGCACCTGATAAACCGGAGAAGTTGGTTAGTGTGTTGACGGTGTATTAGCTTACCCACAGGTCCATTGGGCATCAACCAATCACCGTGAGTTGATAATAAACTCGCGCGCAGATTGGTCAAAGCCATGACGATTTTAGGATCTTTCGGGTATGCTGATATTAGTTTCTTTATATATCATTGGAAAACTAAATGTTAGCGGAAAATGTAGAAAGTGAAAGCCATGTTTTTACAGAAGAATAGTCTGATGAGGAGTTTAGAAAGAAGCCTAAGTAAAAGATTGTTATTCGATATCCGATGGCTAAACGAACCACTCAAACGTTAAAATGTACTCATCATTTTCGTAACAAGAAACTAAAATCCTTTGTTTCTTGAACAATGGTTACATTTCAGCATTAAAATATTCTTTGTAACCTAGTTGCGCTATAGTAAGTACCGGTTTATACAATATTTGTTGAGTTAACAACACTTTTTAGATTAATATAATATTGAAAAGCAATATATTATTTGAAGCAATATATTATTTGAATTTGTTAATTTATATAACTGAACATATTTTACGGAAATCTTGACACAAAATCGGACTGATTTCACAAATCTGTAAATTCTTTATTTCATTCTAATTTCTCAGGGAGTTTTCCACATGTAACCTATACCACTGTTGACTGTATGCAGCATTTTATGGGGATTACATAATCCTAGAATGATTTTATGCGACTATATACCATTGTCACAAGATGGTTAAAATTCTTTGACATTGCTCAACTTTGAAATCAAAATAATACGGGTAATGCAAAAAATGGTACTAATGCGGCATATTTACCCCGGGGGTGTTACCCCCACAAGGTTATGTTGAAAGTTAAATCACGTGCAAGCATATACTTTTGATAAAATCAATCTTTATAATGTTTCATTTTGAGGATGTGTGTACAGTATGATGTTCTCAAGGCCTAAGGTCACCTATTTCTGTACAATTCAAATAAGGAAATATCATAATAGGTCACTGAATTAAAAGTATAGGCCATGGAGTTCAAATATTATCTAACCCGGTCAGCGCCCAATCCGTAAATCAAAATCTACGAAAGTATATCAAAAATAGAGTGATCATGCATATAGGATACTTAAATCACCTGATTTGGGGCTAATATCTCAAACAAATCACCTGATTTGGGTCTAATATCCCCAACAAATCACCTGATTTGGGGCTGGTAGAGCTGCTAGTTGAGACAGGAGCAGATAAGAAGGAAGCTCCAGCAGTTCCCATGAAGGGAGCTTGGAACCCCCTCACAATAGGAGAAGAAGAAGAGGAGGCACTCTGGTGGAGGTGAGTAGACATGGAGGGGAGGAAGGGAGAGTTGGTAGTCAGGTGGAGGGGGAGGATCTCATGTGAGGAGGAGGAGGGGAGGAAGTGAGGAGAGGGGAGGAGGAGGTTAGCAGGGAGGCGGAGGACAGAGCGCTGTGCAGAGGAGAGAGGGATGGAGATATCCGGGAGGGCGGATTGTTCATTCTGTGGAGAAGTGGGGCTGTTAGGGGGAGATAGGGATTGCTCATTCTTCATTCAGTGGAGAAATAAGGGGATTGTTCATCTGGAGAAGGGACGGGGGATCTGTTAATTCTGTAGTGGGGTTTCGGGGAGCTGGGGAGGGGGGATTGTTGATTCTGTGGAGAAGTGGGGTTGTTAGAGGTGTGGGGGATATTGAAAAGGATCTGAGTATAATCTTGCGGCGATGTTTTGGATTGATTATAGAATAGATAAAATGGTAACTTGGTGCAAATATGGAACAAGAATTTTGAATCTAGTGTGGTAGAAAATGCGAAATGAGTTTGTTTATATGTGACTCTGTGCAACATTTGATTTCATTGATTGAATTTATGAAAGTTTAGCGATGCTTTAGTCGTTATGTGATTTTCATCACTGAATCTCGTGAAAAGTTAGAGGGCACGACCAATGAGCAACAATTTATGGGGTCGTCATAATAACATAATATAAGAAAGCCACAAATACTAGGACTGCTTACTTTATCGAAAAAATAAAACCAAATGACATGAAAGCAATCATAACAAGTAAATTCTAATTTAAAACGATCTCGCAGCAAGGTCTCGAGTACTTGTGAAGACGTATTATAATCAGCTAAATTGCGTTGTGTCAAGATATTAAATATATATTGAAAATATGATCCAAAGAGTTACCACTGAACTGTGTTGTTCCGATCAATATCTACTTTTCAACAAATTCTATGTAGAGATTGAAACAATAGCTGATCCAAAGATTATGGTCACGAAAGGTTGAATGAAATATCATTCATAAGCACTGATAATATTCATGACCTTCGTCGACATATGAAACTCGCAAATTCCCGAAATGATAGTAGACTTAGAGTTCAAGAGTTCATATTTTTCCTAGAAATCGTTAAATTTCAAACAAAAAAAACCGAAGTGACAATACACACGCAGGAATCTGGTCTTTGTGAAATCTTTAGCAGTTTTCATTTATTACCATTGTGTTTACCACTTTTACCGCGAGGACACCACCTGTTCGTCCAAAGTACGATTATCGAGGGAGGAGAGGGAAGAGGGGCATCGCGAATATATCGTCACGTGATTTACATTTTAGAGTTTCGGTGACAAAACTACAAAAGGGCAAATTCTGTTTGAAAAATGGATCAATTTATATTATAAGGTACTTTTCGACAACAGCATAGAGAATCAAACGATTCTTCGTTGAGAAGGATTCTAATAAGAACGAGGATGGAGTAGAAATTCGGCACGGCAGAGCTCCTTTTGTCTATAATTTATCTCTTCTCGAAAATATTTGATGGCGTTCCATAGGATAAGCGGCAGACAAAAGAAGCTGCCATCTTTGAGGCACCTGCAGACCAGCTAGCGGATTATAAAGGAAATCTCACGAACAAACGCAATACTACATTCGGCGAATCAATTTACTGATAATAGTATGATTGAGGCTATATTTTTCTCATAATTTCGAATTTTGACTCTCAAATTAGAGTAAAATTAGGCGTCATTCATACGGACAATGGATAAGGTCAATTTGACCATTTAGATATAAATCTAGAAAAATAGGATTCAACCCTATGAGACCTGGACTTTGTAAATACAAGGGAAAAAGTCACAATAAGTA
Source organism: Beroe forskalii (assembly GCA_011033025.1). Taxonomy (NCBI): domain Eukaryota; kingdom Metazoa; phylum Ctenophora; class Nuda; order Beroida; family Beroidae; genus Beroe; species Beroe forskalii. Next base: position 143,070 of record WFMF01000428.1, read on the forward strand.
CAAAAATAGGTGCCGGCGGGTGCTAGATGTATTCGTCATCCGATCATGGCATGGAAGGATGGAACAAACCCTGAACATGAGTTGAAATAATCACCCACGTCAAAAACTTGGAATATTCTATGCGAACGGGGGGCACCTCAAGAGAAAGTTATACCTTCAGATAGGAGCAGATGCTCCAAAGTAGCAGCTAAAATAATGGGCTGCGATTCTAAAACTGCTCAAACGTTCATTGCGAGCGGCTTTATGATCACGGACCCCTCTGTTTGCCCGCTGACAAAAGAGGGGATGTTTGAGAAGTGATTTGCAAAAAGTCACGTGATCAGGCCACCCAGTAGAAGGATGACGGCGAGGAAACCAATTCAATCGCTCCAACTCCTCACCTGACCATGTCACACCTTCACCGACATTTTCTAAATCGTGTCGCGTTTTGACAAAACTGGTATATATAGGGGTATATATAAGTATATAACATGATCCCTTCATGTCGCATGTATACAAAACCTTCACTCCAATTACCATTGGGGGTGAATTTGTTTAAAGCAGCAGGGCTACTACTGCTACTACTGGAGCTCCTGCTGGAAACCTGATTGCTAATGAAGAATTTGGAGTGACAAATATCCCCGGACTGTAATTATATAACAGGTGATTGTATTGAATTCGTCCTAATTTTCTCATGCTCCAAGCCCGGCAAATATTTGGCGTCATTAATCCTGGTCTCAATATATGGTTTGGAATTGTCAGCATGTGAAGTGAAGGTTGAATGAACTTTTCCCTGATTCCTCAGGAGAGATGGAAGGTTTTTATTGGTAGCGAATGTTGCTAAAACCCTTTCGTTTGGGATACAATGAACATGCGCCAATAAACTTTCAAAATTCATGAAAAAAAAATCATGACAGTAAACCTGTATTAGGGGAGAAAGGCGTGATTTTTAAGAAAATAATGATTAAGTGAATCATCAAAGCAGGAAATGTAAACGCGTACGGCAGATCATGAAAGGCCACGACGACACGATGGGCAGTGATATATTGACTAGCTATACTGACCGTCAAATACAATAACTTTGAGTAACCTAAACCCGGAGAATAGTTGCGATGTCTTTGAATAACAGCCGTATTTAATTGGACAGTCTGGGAAATTTTAAATCGTCATTTGCATTAAAACGGAAAACAACAAACATAAGGCAGGCCGCGCGGTGCTCAGCATATAAGATGCTGTTCTAATGATGCCTCCTGCTCGCATTACACGTCGGAATACATACAGAGTTGTCGCGGTACACCACGCTCGAGAGCCGTGAAACCCAGCGATTCCGAGACACTTCGCTGAATTCTAACAATGAATGGCACGGCAAGGATAATTTCAATGAGTGGTCAATTTTACGGTGTTTGGGTGGATCACAAGCGGAATCAGTCATTATAACCAGCTAGCAATCTCGTAATGAATATACGATTTTGATATTGCATTTCCAATTTCTAAATGTCGAGTGTTTGATTGTTTCAACCCAAAGAAGGCAATTAACGGCAGTCATGCACGGGCTGCGAGCGGAAAATGAAACTTGGTTGTGCTAACTTAAAGCATAATTGCATAATGAAGTCAAAACAATCAAATTTTCTTCAAAAGCGATCGTTTCGTCCAAAAAGAGAGGAAGGTTTGAGACAGGAAAATGCCACGAGGCTTGCACGGCAACTGAAACAAGACATAAATTACCAGAATTTCCAATTTTGCCCTAATTATAATGCGATTTTGGAGAATACCAATGACTTGATAGTATCGTAACCAAAAATCATATCAATAGCGGAAAGGAATGAAAGTAAAATTATATATTTTGCAAGATTTGTCCAGTAATCTGCTTACTTCACTGTTAAGGTATTCAGGGCATCGACTAAAGGATTATTTTAAACCAACCAGGCTCCGCGTGGGACTTGCCGTGTTTTTAGCCAGACGGGGAATTACCTTCCCTTTAATTGACACGTGAGCCTGACCGGTGATATAATCTCGTTTGAGACCTGTTTTAGACATAAAATATTTTAATATTTCCCGGAACGAAATTACTATAGTATATTATAATTAACAAAGTAAGGGGGTAGTTTAAGACGAAAAAAAGGCAACAGGTCTAAAATAATAATATTCAAATCCAATCATTTTTTGGAGATACAAGAATTATTTAAGATTATGGGAAGAATTGAGCGCGCAGACTGAAGGCTTGCTTTAATTTAAATTTATGTGCCCTAAATAAATTTTCATATTATACAGCAACATTTTCATTCACGCAACAAATTAACGTTTCACCGAAACTCATCGACCAAAATATTTCCTGTTTTTGCAGAGGGTAATTAGAGGAGTCAAACAAAAAATAAATACTTGAGTCAGCGACTCATACTTATAATCCAATAATAAACTAAACGTGTTACGACTGATCTATTAGTAAGACCAGGTGAAACACAAAGGAGAAGAAATCACGAGTGAAAAAAAACTAACGACTGGCGACAGGAGGTCCAGTGAATTCCTACTCAGTGGAAAATCACAGAAAATCACTTGAGGTAGGGCGAGGCTTGTTAGAAATAAACTCAAAGAGAGTGTTGGTGGAGGAGCAGCTGTTGCAGCACTAGGACGTTCAGTATAAGTCACCCCTCAACTAGACATGTATGTAACGCATCTCGATACTGATTAGACACTCAAATAAAGCGAAGCCCTCATGCGTCCTAAGCGGGAGTTTTTAACAGTCCACCGTAATTTAGGGCACTAACCTTCCCCAACGTACAAAACACAAATCTACCTCCGTATAGCTGGAGGGATGTTAAAAATCCTCTGCGCTGTACATCGTCAAATTTGGCCTGGTAAGCTGACGCCACCAGACTTCTCTGCAGAGGTTTTTGGACCCGTTTTTGCCAGCACTATTATAAACTGCCTCCCCGCCTCCCGAATGATGCCCGCCGCCCACCAGCAGGGATTGTTTTAAAGTCGTGACTGTCATCGCTAGAAACAGTTTAAACTACACGTGTGACAATGTTCAATAAGTGTAGCTGTACACATATCGATTTGGTGCGACTCTATCTCCTGCCATCTCAAATTGTAGCAGGGCACGGTGTGAAGGGTAGACGTTGTCACGTCAATAACTCACTACGTTAACCTGTCATAATGACGTCACTATGTTCTGTCTGCCTGGTGAACGTGGCTGATTGCAGGAAGGAAGGACCAGCATCACTGCAGCCAGGAAGGTGCTACTTGCCTGTGAGTGGCTGTGGCGGACCATGTGACAGTCACATGACACACATATATAAATCTCTATATATATATATATGATGATTGTAGGATATGGTCAATCCTATTCCGCCATCTCGGTATATCAAGATCAGGGCATGACAGCAGCGGTATTACGAGAACGCGGAATAATATAGTTAGCGGCCGGAGTGTTATACCTTGAAAATAACTCAAATGAAAGAGACAAGGGCAGGGGAAAGGAGATAATTCCAATGCCTGGGAAATGCGCCACGTGAACAATGTCAAATTGCGACTCGTCAACAAATCGGCTCTTTTTCTCCGTAAGAAGAAAGAGAGCAGTAGGGGGAAGCGAGGAGTTTAACACAAATAAAATGCAGAAACTATTTGGAGGACCCTAGTCGTGACAGAACGTATTTCAATTGAGCACTGATGAGTGAATGGGTTTAACAATGGGGGGTTTGGTAATTAAGATAGACAAATCCATGACATCTATAATAAAGTATTCTTTTATATGTCAGTGAGTGTAGCACGGAAAGGAGGCCTGGCATTCAAACGTTTTCTCCTGTAACCGTGCAATTTTTATATAAATTTATATATATATACGTTGATATATAAAAATATATCTTGTCTATATAATATAATATATTGAATCAGTTTGTGAGTTAAACATCCCCGAACTTCATCGAGAAATCCTTGTAAAGCAGCTCAGAGAAAACTTATAGCCCCGTGGGGGGAGGTGAGTGTTAATAAATTTATATAATTTGTAGAGAACAAAGAAAGGCACTAATTGCGGGATGAAATTCATGGTTAAAACTATTGTTATTATTGTTATATTTAATGTGGCCGGGTTTCTCCCCTTCCTGCAAGCTGTAGCCACAAAACTTTAGGAACACCGACTTTAGCTCCTCTATCTATGCGCGGGGATGAATCCGGCAGAAAACGCAAAAAGTTACTAATTTTGTGTTTTGTAACTACAACGACCACGAATGAGAAAAATAAGAAAATTGGATATTTTAAACCATACAATAATCAGTTATGTCACTCAGCAGTCTGGGCTGCCAACCACTTCCGCTCATCTGGGAAATTCAGTGAACGGTACTCAATTTAATCATATATGGAATTTAGAAGGCTGATCTTCATTATTTTTATCTGGCTAAGAAATATGTGGAAACTGGACGGACATTATGTTTTTCGTAATAATATTATGTTGAATATGGAAGTAGCTTCGTGAGAAAGATATTAATTTGAATTTTAAGTTCAGAGTGGGGAAAAACTTCGTTCTAACGATATTAATCTGAATTTTGAGTTCAGAGTGGGAAGAAGAGTACGTTTTAATCAAAATTAACTTTTATAACCGACCTAGTGATATTTTAATGGCGAGAAGTTTTTTGTAATTTCCATCATCAGACCAAATAAACCGTTATAATATTTGATCAATTTAATATATTATGATAGATGTCATAATTTGTGAGAAAGTGTTCTGCAGAATGGCAGGGTGAGCATCAAATTTTGACAGATTACGAGATTGAACCATCAATTTAAACCTTAGGAAGGGTCATGGGTTAATGTGTATGATTTCTTAAGATTTTCAAATAAAATTATGTGTTAAAGGTTGAAATATGCCTAGCTAACGATTAAAACATAATAGAACGTCAGATTTTAATCAAAGTAAATCTTGCAGCAAAAGAAAAATATTCACAAAATCACAAAGCGAATCACAATATTGCACGACTTATTTATTTGCTGGTGCTAAATTTTTATCTTTGGCTTACGAAATTCAATGAAAAGCTAAGAATGCGTGATTTATAAGAAGATTTATGAAAAGATTTATGTAAAGATTTATAAAAAGAAAAAAGTAGCTGAAATAAAATTACTTTTTTCTACAAAAATAGTAAACAATGGAAAGATAATTGGGAGCAACGAAAATAATAAATGCAACGTAAAATGAATTTGTTGAACAAAAAATCTTCAAACAAAAACTCTAAAATCTCGCCGATCATAGATTTTCTTAAAACGGTTGTGGTTGGTTGACTAGGCGTGGTCACATGACGATTTGGCGACGCCACGTGACTATTTGGCTTGATCACGTGACCCATGCTGCCAAAATCGAGAGGAGCGCAGTCGCCACGCTACTGGACGCATTGTGCGGGCGCGTGTCAGGCTCGCACGGCTCTCATTTCACGCATAAAATGATGTATCAAAGTGTGGATTGGAATGAAGGGAGGGAGAGAGAGAGAGAGAGCTACTGCACCATTTGTAGATGATCATCTCATTGATCAATCAAATCAGCTAAATTAACTTACAGCTTTAAATTTAAATTGTAGAAAACTAATTGCCATTGGAGAAATGCAGGCATATATGTCACGTGGGGTGGAGAAAATTAGCTTCGCTGAAAGAAGAGGGGGTTAGCAACAAGTTAAAACTTTGTATCGGCACTCGCAGTTAAACACGGTCATATGTGTGCGCTATATATTTACCTGTGGAGAATGCAGAATCCAACTTTTTTTGAAGCTCCAAAAAGAATTACTCAATTTATCATAGCTTTCATGGAAGCAAAACTCACGTTAGCAGTTGGGGAAAAGAAGATAGGGCGGTTTTTAATTACATCTCCTATATCGTTGATATATTATAGACAAATTACATGCGGGTGTTGAGGCTGGCGAAACCGAAATAAGATTATCAATTATTGCAATGTAAATGATCTCAAACGAAACTTTTTCAACAATAAAAATCATTTATCACAAGATTATTTACGCAAGTATTACGCAAAACTTATGATCATGTTCCGAAGTTCAGGAATTAACCATGCTGCTACCTGAGTGGACAGTGCTCAGAAACAATAAAGATTTCTATCGGGGGATGGTTTCGACTGCAATTGGAACGGAAGATTTTGAAGAAAATTGTGGCAAAAAGTCATTTTGATTGACGATTGCTATATACCAATGAATATAGTTTCCGGGAAAAAACCACAGATAGGTACCAAGAAGTCTCAAGGAAGGCATGCGTGCTCCACTGCTTTCCCCTAACCAAACACCATCGCTTCCATCCGAAATGACTCACCCCCATCTCCATCACCCCATGATCCCTCAGCTCTCCACTCTTACTTGCCGACCCATCACCAATTTATGAGCTCCCACTCCTACTCTCCCACTCACATCATCCCCATCTTACATCTCCGTCAGCTCTATTCCCCATTCCAAAAGCTCCAATCAATCCCCTCCCCACCCCTCACTGCTGACTACCCCCATCCGGCATCCCCATCAAGACGAAGACAATCCCAACGAAACAGAGAAGGGTCTAGACCCACACTGGTTATAGTGATGAGCCCTCCTACGACTACTTCTACTGGTTTACTGATATATAGATCAGTCACGTGACAAGCAATCTCGATGCTGATTGGTCAGCAAGTCATATCAGTCCAACAAGCAACACGGCTTCTTCTGACACTTATCACCTTCATGATCATGATGAGTCAAAATTAAAAAGATTTGAAATTTATTAATTGAAAGTGTCGACGACGGCTGACGGATGAGGGAGGAGGAGCGACAAGTTTGTTTAATAAGTTAGAGATAAGCGTATATAAATATCATCTAAGTTTACTAGATTTATGATCAATATAAACTCCGACACATAGAGGAATATACTGATCGGTGCTACCAATCACTCACAAATCTAAATGGTGTGCCGTCAATCTCGGGATTTGACAGGTGAGGACGAGAGGGAGAGAGCGCAACTATCTGCCCAACGGGATGCGTACCCGTGAAACACGGACCAGTCTACGTCACCGATTGGTAAGGTTAAACCCTGATAGTGACATCAAGATGAACTGTGCTTTGGAGTCGCGCGCGACACTCGCTATCCTATATAAGTTGCTGAACAATTATACGCGTTCAAAGATCGTTCTGATTATTAAACATTTGAAATGCCCACTGATAAATCACCCGTACATACGTGACCGTATATTTTAAACAGTGGGGTGCGAAATGTAGTTTTCAAATGAACTTCTAATTTCTATACGAGTAGTGCGCGTGGTGGTAAAACCCCGCTAAACGAAAATCCCAATAAGCTCAGTTGGTTAAAAATCACTTGATTTAGCACAAGAAATTGTCCAATCCATTAGACAAAATATGATTACAAAAAATGATTACTCAATCACCATTTTAAATCTATAATATTGTAGTTATGTGATGTATCGCAAATGATATTATGAAAGACGCAAGTCCAGTCAAGTATGAAATACCTAAATAGCCGTTAGCACTAGCACATCAGAAATTTCATTGGTACAGGGAGAGTTTAGCTCCGAATTCGCATCTATCAATCAAATTTATAACCTTGCCGGCTAAAGACAGTCCTACATGTCAACAATTGATCGTTCAAATCCTTGATAATGACGGCAGTCTCATATCCCGATTTTATGTGCGTGCGCGCGACACTTAACCGGGTGGGTGTCCAAAGAGTGAACTGTGCGCGCGCGGAGAATAGGCGATGTAACGTCACCAACTCATTACATAATATACTGCGCTATGATGAGGAAATATTTCTCAAGTGGGGACCTTATAGTACCCATGTAGTTAGCGATGGTTTGATTATAGATTCACTCAAAACGCGCATCAAAACTAATTTTAAGCGTTTAATTTGCAACTTCTGGTTTCAATGAAGATTGGACTTGCACAACTTTTTGATGGTTTTGTTACACAAATTTGAGGAACAGTACTAAGCAATTCGGCATCAATATCCGTGGTATTCCAGCTGACATACAACATTTCTCTGTCAATGAAATTTGACAAGAAAATGTTTTATATGTATGGCAAATACATAAATTGATTAAATACTCGGTTCTATTTGAAATTATATAGATTATTCAAGATCTCTTGCATAAGAATAACTCTAAATTTAAACCCAATCCTAGCAATTCGGAAAGTACATTCATAACCAATCTCGGAACAAATTTTTCGGTCGATCTATAGCACTTTTCTGTGTCGAAATTAACATATGATTGCTGAAATGTAACAAATTTGAGCGTATGTCCAGAAATTCATTAATTTTCCTCCCCTAAGCTGAGAAAAGCAATCCCATAAAGCCACAATAGTAAGAAATTGTTCAATTCGCTCTCTTAAATTAATTTTCCAAGAAATTTGCCAGAGTAGAATCCATTTGATTTGAGAGTAATCGAAGTAATGTACCCGCAGAAAAAATTAACTTCACCCTCGGATCTTCCCAATAGCGGTTAAATTCCTAAACGTTCCTTGAATCACGATAATATTATTTTATCATTATATATGTTCCAGCATATTATTGGGCATCTTGGCCAGCGTTTCGGATGTGAGAAGAGGCTCAAGTGCCAATTGTCGATGCTAGGAGAATAGCATCTCCTTAATTCAAGTGGATAGTCATAAAATTATTTTAGGACAGTACGACTCAACAGCAATCACGGTATCGCATATAATCAAAGCAACGTTTATGATAGGAAACTTAAAATGTCAAAAATGTTCGCTTCAGCTCCTGTATGCTTTTATATTAGAGTTAAATATATTTTCGGAAATCCTTTGCTGACGGCTATACGAGCTCCCGATCGATATCTCCTACCTTTGTGATTCTAATATGTGATCTGGATATGAACGGTTCCTGCAATCATGCATTTTAACAACGGATCAGCCCGGTTGAACGATTAATTAAAAACAGGATTCAATACTCCAATAATCGATATCTGCATGGTTATAGAATTAACAAAGTGAAGTATGATCATGATTATGGCCAGCTGCCGAGATAGTCAGTCACTAAAATTTATTCGATGGTTTTATAGTTTGATGGGTTTTATAGTTTGACAAAAAACGGTTCCGGATCAAATCTGCGGTCAAACCATTCAAACCAGTAACTAATTTGGTAACTTGGTACTCAGTTGGTTACTTGCTATCTAGTGAAAGGTCCCAAAACTAATAATTTTTGGATCTTTTATGCGTTGTGCAAGAATCTAATCTCCAATTTAAACCATGACAACACCGTCTCCTAAAGTGCATTTTGTTCCTGGGTAGTCAGCAGTTAACCGAATCCAGACCTATAAAATGACTATCAACAGAATAGGAAATGTCGATTTAAATTTAACACATCAGAACTGATGAATTTTAGGCTCCAGAGTTTTTGGCATATGGAGTTAATGATCACTAATAAAATTCAAAATATTTTGAATATATGCTATTTGGGTTAACGATGTAGAAGTTAGAACATACTGTTATGTAATCTGCATTCTGGGATCGGAGGCCATGTTAATATATGTTAGGCCACATATTCTGATGAATTATCTACTGACTTGATTGACAGGTTTACAGAATTGCTACCGTCGAAAATACCGTAAAATCAAATGAAAATTAATATAAGAAGAGATGTATCTAAAAATTGAAGATTATCTTTTATTGAACCTGGAATGACAAACTTTACAGATAGCTAGGTGTTAATGACAGCAGATTTTTTATCGGCTTCCGCCAATCTAAAAAACATACATATTCGAACATGTCAACGAATGTGAGGACCGTAAAATCGCTAAGACTCCCTCTTCTGGCAGCTGTTCACAATTTTAAAGGTGGTTTGCGCGCGCCATCTTGGATAGCCTTTGAAAGCAATATATTAATTCAAACGGTGTTTTAGGGTTAACAAGCATACCCCAGGACAGCAGAAATCACCTCATTGGTCCGTTGATCAGTCACGTGATCAGTGTAATCCCACGCGATTGGCGGACGAGGGATTCATGTCAAACTAGTGCCGAGTCACTGTTTTATAGTCACTTGCTTTTGTTTAAACTAATCAATGTTTACACCCCCCATGATGAAGTCTGACAGCTCTTGTTTTAAGATTAAACAATGTCATGTTCTGCTGAGGTTGGCGCTAAAAACTACTCCTCGCAGGCGACCCCCCAGAAATTTACAGAAACAAGGGTCATTTATGTGTGTGACACGATATACATGTCATATCGCGAAAATATATATCAGTTTTCGTGCAATACAGTGGAAATCACACATCATCAAAACACGTTCCGTCGATTTTGTCAATGAGTGACATGTGACAAATCGCATGGCTGAAACGTGTGTTTCGTACACTGTTTCATCTTCCACAAGAAGAAAACCACCCAGCTTCCGACGTTATTACTTTTGTCAATATTATTAGATTTTCACGACAAAAACAAAAGGTGTGCTACTAATAATAATAATAAAACCACTACTTGAAATGTCGGTGAAGAACGGCCACTCGTGTCACACGCGCGGTGTCATTGGTATGCAAACCTGTGCACCACCCATGAGGGGAGTCAAACCACCGGCTCACGATAAATAGTCAGTTTAACATCATCAACTTACCACTACAATACATGATTATGACGTCATCTCAACCTTCTAGCATTGACAAGATTTGCTGTACCAGCTTCGTAACGTGGTCAAAATATAGAAACGTGTCTAAAATAGTGGCAGTAACGTGCTTTGTTCCCACACGTGGTTTGAAATTCGCGTTGGAGCGTGGTAAACTGAGAAATTCTTATCATGAGTTGGTCTCAACTCGCGCGATCATATTAGTAATGCTATACTTGGGTATGTTCAGGAATACATGAGATTAGTAGACCTACAATAAGTGGCAAGAATCTACAAAGTTATTTATACTTTCCTTTGATTTTGTGATAAGTGTGCAAAGGGCAAGAAAAAATGTTCCTATTGAAAGAAAATGAAAAGCATCGCCTACAGTAGTAGGACCAGTAAGCAGAACTTTCAACTTAGGGAGCAAGTTGAAAACGTTCAATGTTACGAGAAAGTTTGAAAATCAGGCTCTGCTTTTGAATAGTAAGTGCTGAAAGCGAACGCCTTTTCATCAGGATGAGTGGTATTATGGACGTCAGTTCATCAAAAGCACAAGTCCATAACATTATCTCAAGAATATAACTAATTTTGATATTGCCCCCCCCCCCCAAAAATGAACATTTTTGTCGTTGCTTAGTTTAATTATGGATTAAATAAGACGCACCATCCCAACACAATAGTACTTCAAGTGTCACGGACCACGCGCTGAAAAAGTCACGTGTCACGAAAAACATCACGTGACCACCAAAGTGTGGCAATGCTCCGAACGTTTAATATGCGCCTAAGAATAATAGTAAGTTTGCCGCCCCCAATTTACCATTCTGACCTATGATAATGACATCACTCTCACAAACCCACTTCTCTGGCGTGAACTCTTGAGTGCTAAAAATGCAACACGTGACCAAAGCGACACGTGTCGCTCGGACTCTGGCCATTGTCAGATATAAATTTCATGATTAGCGTTTTTAATCCACCGGGAAAAGACAAAACATTAATCATGTTCTGATGCGCGGGCGTCCCAAAGCTCTTCATGAAGAATGAAAATTGATATTAAAAACACGAGCCATCTCAAAGCGTTCATATCGATAATATAACTACTACGTAGTACTACTAGGTTATCACCATTGTAAAATACGATACCAAGGTCATGCAATCATCTGCTACTGATATTAATTACAATTTTCTGAGGCCATGGAAAGACGTAGAATATCAATGCCGTAGCTGGAGGGAATTATTGACGGTCATCTGACGATTTGCCCGTAAGGCTTATTATCGATCACGGATTGTGGAACACGCGCATGTTTCTTCAAAAGCAAAGGGAAAAATCAACATTTAATGCCTGTCGAAAATGATTGGATTGAAAATCTTTCGTAAAAAAGTGTTCCGCCCGTATATAATACATCAAATTAATGTTATATTATTCTCCGCGAATTAACTGTTTCTAAAGCACGAGCCTAATATGTACGAGTCAGATGACCTCAGGGTCAAAAAATGAATGATTCTCCAGCAAATATATATTTTCGAAAAACAACACCTTAAAAAGAAGTGGTTATTATATTTGGGCGCTGTTGCATGTCAAAACCAATCGTGAACACGGGTAAAAACACATTCTGAATATAATTTTTCTCCCCCTAAAATCGGGCTGCAACCAGGCTACCCGTCACTCATGAGCGGTAGGCAGATTAGAGTGACGTCATAACAACAGTTTAGACTGGTAAATTACTGACATCACTCCTCCAAATAATCAATCAGGTTAGCTTACTCATAGCATTACTATATAGACGCAGTTAAATTAATGGCGCATGATAATAATAATGGTTGTAGGGAAGGACAGCATGATCAGTAGATTAAACATGCAGGAAGGACATGCCCACGCCCTGATATATAGGTCTTCCTACTAGATCTGTCAGTAGAGCGTGGTGGTATAGGAGAAAACATGAGCTCGTCAAACGACAGTGGGTTGAAACAGTTCAGCACAAACTGTTAACTGGTGGGTTGAAATGACCCTTTCAGCACACACTAGTTGGTTGAAATGGCCATTCAGCAGCGAAAGGTGAAACTTTTTCTGCGCAAAAGTGTTTTGTTAATCAAGGAATTTTGTACTAAGCGTGGCCCCAAAAGAATAAAGAACGAGAGAACTCTCAGGCGTTGGCTATGGTATTCCCCACGAAGTCAAGTTGTTATTCCAGATAAAATGTTAACACAAAAGAAGCGAATATGGAAAGCAATTTAGCCGCCATCATTGGATCAATCTTTTGAACGGTGTGCTATGTGACCTTCAATACGGCACGTGTAGATAAAAAGACGTACAGATTCAAATTAAGGAAGCAATTGCTTAAGTTAATTATTATAATATTGTTATCGTTCTACAATTCGCCCCATAGGATTTATAGAGACGACATAATTGGGTGCCACGAAGCTTGGGAGCTCAAATGATAAATTTCAAAAGCTCAAATACACAACGTTTAAAGAACTTAACTAACAGTTTAAAAAGCAATCTTCAGCTTAGCTTAGATTAATTAATAAGAAATGATGTTATTGTCATGGGAAATAATTGTGCCTGAGTTACGATTACACTTATTGCCGCAATTTAAAATCAAATCATCATCATTCCTCATTATTGGGTCGATATTACCGGCACAAAGAAATTCAAACTCCAAGAATTGAAACATAAATTTATTGCAAAAAGCCGAGTTTTACCGCAAAAATAAAATGAGAAAAAATGGCAGCCACCTTATTAAGTTGTTACTTGCTTTTTGGGAGAAAACGCGGAAAAAATGTTTAAAAACCTTTTAAGAAAATTGCTTTT